>JAYMFT010223743.1:0-11307 GCA_038088735.1 Panulirus argus | reverse complement strand
TTTCCCTGTCTGTTTTTCCCCCCTTTCTCAATTCTCTCTATATTTCAATTAGGGCCTGGCCTTGATGTGGACTTTTGCCCATGACTGGAGCCTTTAACATATAAAAAAGGAAAAAAAATTTAAGCCCTAAACCCCAGGAGATGGTTCCCTTTCCTTACTGTGAAAAATCAATAATTCAGGGATTTTCAAGTTTGTAGAAAAAATTTACGATGTTTAAAAGATAATCGAATTACAATAAAGAAAACCATGTAAGAATATGTTTGGGCCACTAGTATCCCTTTGACAGTGGGTGAAATCTTGGAGTGCTTGATTAGAGTTGAGTACTAAAGACAATCTGCTGAGATGCTAGATACTCATGACATGTTGGTTGCCACCTGGATTATCATATTGTTTGTTTTGTTTTCTATACCTGTACTGTTTTTTGTTGACTACTTTGTTCTTTGTCATCAAAGAATGAGCTACTTTCATTTATAACCTTTTGATTCATTAAGATGTTTCATTGTAACAGCAAATAGAACTTGTGCATTTCTCTCGTGTTTTCTGCATCCAGTTTAATTCACGCCCTTTTTCTATTAGAGACTGTAAATAAAAGATAGTATAATCTGTGAAGGAAATTTATTCCCTAGTAATACTGTGAGATGCATAATGATGTGTAATATCAAGGAGACAGTAGAATAAAGGAAAAAGATTAATTTCTACAATATAACTTTTCAAGGCACTGAATCTCTCATGAATAGAATACTGGTGTGTTCTAACATCACTTGCATAAGGCACACAAATTTGCAGAGTTAGAAAGTGCTTAAAGATCTTATGTGGCCCATATTAATGTTGTTAAGGAAGTAAATCCCTGGGAATGACTGAAATCACCAAGGCTTTACTCGTACAAGCACAGGCAGGAGAGGTATATCATCATCTAGTAGGCATGGTGATTACCTGGTAAAGTCCTTAGGGGTACTCTAACCCTTCAGATGCTTGTTTGGGTTGTTGGTTGAACAAGCTGTTGGAAGCCACAGCCAGCAGGCTCATGTAGCCTCCACAAAATTGTTGGTCTAGTACATTCTGTAATTACTTTTTCAGGGCATTTGTAAACATCTCCACTGTGTATCCCTTGGTGTTTTTGATGGTTCAAAGGTAAGGTGTGGAAAAGCCTTGAACTCTGGATGTTTATGTTCTCTTTTTGTGCACATCGCACTTTTGGATTTCAGAAGTAGTATTTAACAAAGTTTTCCATGCCTATTATGTCCAAAGAAAGTTATTTGCGAGTGAAAGCTAGGGATCGTGCCTTTTAGGATTTTCCAGGTGTGGATGAATACCTTGTGGTCTATGGGGGTCTTCTACCTCCACAGCCTGGGCTGGGTCATTGGTCAGCCAAGCTGTTGGATGCTGCAGCCCAGAGGCCCATGTAGCATCCACAGCCTGGCTGGTCTGTTACACTTTGTAAATACTTGTCCAGGGCACATGGAAACTTCTCTACTGTGCTAGTTTGGGAAAGGATGTAAATTCTATCATCCAGAATTGTGCAAGTAGTCACAAGAGATTAAGCGCTGCCTGAACAGGTACTTTGAGAACCACCACATATCAGGGACGTCATCTAAACGTGGAAAGTCCTAGATGGTTTGGTTTCCAATTTACATTTGGAAATACATCCTGTTGGTACGACAAGCATGGAATACTTTGTAAAATACAGTACTTTGTAAAATACTACCTCTGAAGTCCAAAGGTGCTACATGCACAAAAAGAGAAAACACCTTAAACATCTGAGGCCCAAGACTTCAACTCCTTGCCATCTACTTTTAGAAATGGCATGGAATGTACAGAAGAGAAGTTTTAGAATCCACTGGACAAGTACCTATAAAGTGTACCAGAGGAGCCAGACTGAAGGGCTATGTGGGCCTGAGTTCTGTGGCTTCCAGCAGCTTGGTTAACCAACAATCCAATCCAGCAGCCTGGGCTCAGTCAAGGCTGTTGGGGGTGAAGATCTCCTGGTTATTAAGTTGTTCTCTCTTTTCATGAATATCAATTCTTTAGATTTATGAGGTAGTAATTTACAGTCAACAATGCTTGTCATGCTAGTAGGAAGTTATTTCCTAGTTTAAGTTGGGTACCATGCATTCTAGGATTTTCCAGGGAGCACAGCCTTAGTAATTCAGCCATTCCCAGTAATTTAGCTCCTTTACCACATTAAAATGGGTCATGAAAGATCTCTGAACATTGTCTGATTCTACAGTTTTGCCTGCTTCACAGGGTGTTGCTAGAACACAGCAATAGTCTGTTTATGAAAGAATGAGTGTCTTGAAAAGCATCATCATTTGCTTGTTTTTCTTTTCTTGTCTTAAAGATCTATAGGATCCATCCCACCATCCTTCTGGAGGAGGCAAATGTTTTCTTTTGTTTTCTGAAGATTAGGATGTTAGTTGCTAGTATTCTTAGATCTTTCACATTATTTATTTGGTTTATGGCGGTGTCTGCATCTGTCCTATATTTTGTAATGGTTTTGATTTCTTAATTTTTCCCTATACAATTGAACAGCTCATGGAAAGGTATTGGGATTGGACAGCCAAAGGACATAACATGAAATTAAGCAAGAAATATGTTAAAAAAGATGTATTGAAGTACTTGTATAGTATGAGTGGTGGATTAATGGAATGAAATGACTGAAGATGTGTTTAATGCAGATAGCATCCATAGATTGAAGAAGTTGTATAATAGTTGAGAATCGTCAACAGATGGGGCCCCTCAGTTGTAAAACTCTCTTTCCATACAAAACAAATAGGTAAACATATTTCATCTCTGATTATTTCATTCCACTTTGCCAGTCATGTGCATGGAAAAAAAGAGAAGTTAGTATATCCTGTAGAAAATCACAGCACCATTTGCTTTCAGACAACAAGCTCATATGATCATGGTAAAATATTTTCATAAAATAATCAAGGTCTTGTGACTATTCTTTAACATAATAAGCATCATTCAAGGTAGTTTGTGTGTTATCAAACACAAACTGTTTAGATGTGAGTGGACTAGTACCAGTAATCACCTCCCCTTATCTTCTGTACCTCCCCTTGTCTTCTGTTTCCATGGGAGTTCATTTCCATTATTGCTGCTTCATTATCTTTAGTATACCTGTCTTCTCTTATTGCTCTCTATGCTTCTTTAGACCACTTTTGTGATCACCTCTGTTGATGCCTTTATCTGCATTTGAGTCAGTTCTATTTCATAAATCAACATTTAAGATAATCTGGGTTATTGTCTGCTGACAGTGTTCCTGCACAGATTTTATTGCCATCTTAAGGGATATTGCCCCATAGTAAAGGAATTAATTGATTGCCATATAACAGCAAATAGTAGAATGCCAGCAGTTAACATTCATTCCAGAGAGATGGAAAAAGCCTCTCATGTAGGAATTTGAAATGCAGGATCCATATGTTTACCACCTGTAAGGAGTAGAAAAAAATAGAGATGCTGTATTTGCCAGCTGCAGTGAAAGAGTTTAAAGATGAGATATGGTAGTGATGGTGTATCAACCATCCTGACTTTAGTGTTCTTAGAGACATTCTGAAACAAAAAATTTTCCTGTATACATTCTGGTGATTTCTGTTTCCACCACTTTCTTTATAGAAATATAGATACACCAAATCTGTTTCTCAGTACAGTAATTGAATTGTCCTCTTATTAGAGTTGTATCATCTCTGAGGATAAGTGACTCTGCTTCCTGCACCATAGTTTCTTTATTTTTCGCTGCATGATTGTTCTAGATCATTGTATTTCTTTAGAGTATTATTGATTATAAGTACCACACTGCAAGTCCTTCCTACAGTTATTCTTCCAAGTTTGTACTGTTTAATTATAACATCCATTGATATTTTATGAACTTTATTATTATTTCCTATTAAGAGGGCCAATATCCCTCTCTGTTTGTTTGCCTTGTCCCTCCTTGCTGTTATGCACCTGTTTGTTTGCCCTGTCCCTCCTTGCCGTTATGTATCTGTTTGTATGCCCTGTCCCTTCTTGCCAATGTGTACTCTTCTAGAAAGACAGATTATGCCAGATTTTAGCTCTTTAGTAAGATTTGTCTTCACAGCTCCATTAATAATTGACTTGTGTTCTCAGATTTACTGCTGCTGCAACTCTAGCTGTTATCAGTGTGAGTTTGTGCTGCCCTTTGGCTTCATTTGATGCATAATGTTGTTCGTTTTCTGACTATGCTTTAATTTTTTCTTTTCATTCTAATGGTTTTTCACTTCTAACAAACATGTCATTGAATTTTCTCATTTTTCACAATTTTGTAGCTTGTTTAAGTCTCTCCTTGGCTGCATACCTACATATCAGACATGGTGCTGATTTGTTTCTTGAATCTGATAGGCAGAGCTAGATTAAGTGTGTAGGGGGCCCAGGGCAAAACTTTTTTGGGGAGGCCTTCTCCTCAAGTCTTAAGGCTGAAGTGAATTGTTTGGGGTCAGGTTATAGTTATGAAGCCCTTTCTGTACAAAAGTACATTAATTTTTAAGTTTAAATTGGTACATTTGAACAACAACAACAAAACAAACTGCTGGGTAAAGGAATAAATTTACTAATTCTTCATTAAAGAATAAGAACTGACTGATCACTCCAGACATGAAGGCATTATAAATTTCTTTCACATTTTACAAGTTGCAAACAAGAAGAGAATCTCACTGACTTTCAGCAAATTCAAAGTATTTCATTCTTGATTGAGAATGGCAAGGCTTGCCAGCCTTCACTGTCTCATGGTTGATCTCTGGTTTGTTCTCATGAACTTCAGCTTGAAGAATAGTGCTTCATCACTAAAGGTAGACACCATCAATGACAGATGAATTATCTTTTCCTTTTATGTTATCAGTTTTTCATCTGATGTGGGCATTCTAGAATCTGAGAATTTCTTCAGTTATTAAGTTTGAATAATGACATGGCAGTGATACTTAAAGAATATCATCATTGTTAATTGATTATCTTCGGGTGTGGAGTGCCTGATTAGTTTGGATAAGTGGGCTGAAATAAAGTTAGATACAATATCTTCTTGGACTTTATCATGATGGCTTTCTCATGATCTTGTATGCCTCTATCCTTTTTTTTTGGCACCTCTTGGGTGTCTTGAACCCATAGTAACAAATCTAGGCATACTCATGCCCATACATGTACAAGAAGGCTCAGTACTTCAATTTTGCAAGCTCATATCTACTAATAAGGAGGGTAAAACCTTGCCGGGTTTATCTTAACAAATCATGGGATCAACAAAAAGTGATAAGTAGACAAGACAGAATCTGTAATTGTTGTGAGGATGTTTCATTTTCTGTGAATACCAGTGACAAACTTTATGATACTGTTTGGATTAGGTTGTGATTTTTAACATTTTAATCATGCTCGTCTTAGAAAAGAACACTCCTTAGTTGTATAACCTACATATTGTACACTGTGCTTTGGACTATGTCAATCAAAATCTTAATTACACTCAGATCTCTGGAAGCTGCTTGAAAATTAATTTGTACAGTACCTTGTGGCCTGTCTTTTATGGAACACATATCCACAGACAGACTAACAGTATGCTATGAAGTTACGCTGTTGATAATGTACTGATATTGATAAAACTGCAAAAATAAACACAGGTATGAAAATATGTGCATCAGCTGATCGCCTGGCCTTTGTGCTTCTTACTAGTTTCTGTACTGTCCTCACCACGAGATGGTCTTCACCAGGGCATTTGGTGTGCATTATTCAAAGCAGATAGAATAATGGAAAAGATATGGAAAAGCCTTATGTGGAACTTATTATCCACTAATGGAAAAGTCACTCTCCATTTGACTTTCAACCCTGAATGTTCTGCATATTCATTTGTCAAAATGAGGTTGACTTTTGTAGGGGGTCCTTTAAGTGGGGGGGGGCTCTCTCTCTCTGAGGCAAATGTTCCAAGTTCCAAATAGTGTATTTGCAACTCTGCTGGCCTTACAGTGTATCCTTCCTTATGTCACAATATAAGCACATTATAGTGTGTATTTGCTATAATTTTTACAGTTTACAGTGATATATATTCCACTATTTACATACAAATTTTATATTTTTATATGAATTTATATACTTTACTTATAAACTTTCATCTACTTCCCTGGCAGTATGCATTTGATATACTACCCTCCTCAGCTTTTTGATTGGCATTGACCAGCTGAGTTGGAAAAGGGTAGGCAAAATGTGTTGAGAGAAAAAAAATTGCTTTAATTTGATTATTGAGTGAGACATGAATTTACTGCTGTATTTAATGAAAATCATAAAAAATCAGATAGAAAAATGAGTAAAACTTGTTGTGAATTGTTAAGCTGCCACTATTTTTCACATATTTCAGTATAATTAGATAAAATCTCATAATCCTTTGATGAACTATAGATAATGAAGATGGCAGGAGGACTGACCAGCTCATCAGTTAAGAAGAAGAGGTTGTGTCTTGTTGGTCAGTGTTCCTCCTAATTTCCTTGTTGCTGTGATTAATTGGCTGTAGAGAGGTTCCCTGAAGACCCTATAGTTAGCAAAACCAAGGATGAAATAAGTCGATGCAAAGCAGGGGTACTTAGCTTTCTGAGGTGGGCAACCCCTGCATACTTATGGGTATTTGGACACTACATATCCTCTGGTTTACCTTGCGTTGACTTCAGTGGGCTTCTACTCCCACTGCTTGGGTTAATTTGTAGCTGCTGAGGTGAATCACCTGCCAACTAAGCTGTTGGAGTCCATAGCCTGCAAGCTCACATAACCACCACATCCTGGCTTGTCTTTTACCTTTTTTAAGTACTTCTCCACGTCCCTCTTAAATTTCTCCACTGTATCACCCATGGTAGTTCTGATGCCTGCAAGCAATGTGTTGAACAGCCTTGGGCCTTGAATATTCATGATCTTTTCTTTTTCTTTACTTGTTTGATCTTTGATTTCAGTGATAATGGTCTTCTGTGCCTGCCATATCATCAGATAACTGTTTATAACTGTTTTTGTGAGTATTGGTTGGGAACCATGCCTTATAGGATTTTCAAGTGAAAGTTGTATTGCATAATCCCTTGGTGTCTGAAACTGTTACTCATAACATTACTCTCCAAAAGTGGAATCAAACCTGTTCCAAAATAGAATCAAGTAGTAGCACAGACTTCACATATCTTGAGAGAGTCCTAAGATATAAGTTGATTGATTTTTCAAGTAATCAACATAAATGCAGGATAACTTGGTTTCAGGGCAGGAAGACTTTACTTTTATCAGTTTTGTGATCGTTGTAATAAAACATAAAGGCACTGGAAAACAAAGAAAATGCTGATGTACACTGTACTGCATATAGATATTGCAAAAGCCTTTGACAGATGTGGCCCTAGTGTTGTATTACAATAAATGTATAAAATTGGAATACAGCAACTAGAAAAATGGAAACATGGATATACAACTTTTTATTTAATAGATCACAACACTTTATTGTAAATCAGGCTTTTTTATTGCCTCCATGGTAGAAACTGTGCTCTGTAAGGTAATGTACTTCTATTGTTCCTCATTCTCATATCTGACTTTATTGCAAACACAAAGACAGTTTCTTAACATCCTTTGCAGGTGAAACCAGGATTAGTATGGAAATTTCATCAATCGAAGACACTGAGAAACCACATAGATCATAAATCAAGTCTTCTGAGGGAGTTAACTGATGATAACATTCTCCTTAATGGATATAAGAAATAAATAAAACAATACAGAGGTCCAACTGAAAGTGAACACCATCATATCTCAGAAGAACAGTGTAAATGACCATAGAGCAACAAAGTCTGATGACAGCACTTTAGGTGAACAAAACAGAACAACAGCTGGCTCTTCCAGAAAGATGGCAGGTTACATTCTGTAAACTGTCAGGATGAGAGGTAAAACCAGGGATGACAGTCTTCAAGGTACTTGTGATCTCCCAACTGGAGTACTGCAATGTGTTGACATTTTTTAGCCAGGTGAAATTGCAGAGAGAGAAAGCTTATGTAAATCTTGTACAGCCTGCATTGATAGTGTTAAAATTTAAACTAGTGGGTGTGAAGAAATTAAACTATTGGGAATGACTGAAAGCAATGATATACTCCCTAGAGCATAAATAGGAGAGGTTGTGTTATAATTTACTCTTAGAAAATCTTAGTTACCAGTGTGCATTCAAAAATAATTCCCAGTTGGCATGACATGCACTGAAGACAACATAAGATACTACCGTTGAAATCAAAAGGCACAATAAGTGCAGTAAAACATAACATTGTGAATATCCATGGCCAGAAGTTGATGAATTCATTGCCTGATGTCAGTGAAAAAATTTGAAAAGAGCCTTGACAGGCACCAATAATGTAGCCAGTTTGTTGTGGTGATGCAGACCTGTGAACCTGGCCTCCAGCAGCCTTACTGATCAAAGGCATAACATGACAGCTTGGTTTTGGACTGAGCTTTTAAGGTAGAGTATCTCAAGAACCATTATTAGGCATAAGAAAAGTAAGGAGTAGTGGTTGTTCAATTCTTATCAGATATGATGCTCTCTGACATTTAGACATAATCTCTCTCTCTCTCTCTCTCTCTCTCTCTCTCTCTCTCTCTCTCTCTCTCTCTCACACATTATGTAAGGATTGTGGTCGCCACATTGTCTTGTCTGCTTAAATTTGAAAACTTTTCTAGATTTTTATAGGTGTGCATTTTCATACTTTCAACATGCTGTCTCACTAAGTAACACAGTATTTCATACATATTTTCCGTACACCATCAGGAAATTTTTTAGTTTAAAAGAAGAAATGTCATTTGATAATACAGTTTTGTGTTACGGTGATTTATGTATTGGTTTCATACTAAATGTAAAAGAAAGAACTTTCTTCGAAAGAAATGAAAGACAGTAAATGAAATTGAACATTACTGATTTTTCTTTAGATTTATATTTTTGAAGTTAATGAAATAATTTTCCATCTAATGTATACTCTAGGAACTACTGAATCCAAAACTGTTCTTTTCAATATGGTATGATTATGTCATAGATTTTTTGTACAAAGAGAAGAGGTAGGCTACAGAAGAGATAGCAAATGCAGTGCAATGAGTGAATTGTTTAAGGCTAGGGCTATATCAGCTGATGAAAAAGATTGATTTTTAGTTTGATTATAACTTCCTCAGGACCAGTTTCTATGAAAGAGTGTTGGTGTTACCTGAGACCTTTCTAAAGGCTCCTGCAGTTCAAGGCTGTGCTACTTTGAATAGCAGTGAAATGTAGACTCCTTTGGATTGAGTTCTTTGACAAGACTTTACTCCCAATGGTACAACCTCACTGAAGGTGACTTTTTGTGCCTGATGTAACCTTAAGCAGGCAGAGTCCATTAACACTAGAAAGAATGATTTGGGATTTAATACAATGGGAGTGTTTTGTGCATATGATTTGTTTGAATGGAGTCACTAGTGTCATTAGAAAAAGTAGTTTGGTGCACAGAATTAAAAAGTAAGAAGCACTTAACCCCTTAGCTCTACCAGACATAAATTTGCATGAGGCAAGCAACTTTTCTAGATGTAAATACTATACATACATCAAGTTTCATGCCTCTGTTTCAACGCTGCTTGCTGGGCCTGGGTTGTTGTTAAGTTGGGAGTGCATGATAATTTCTTCCTGTGTCAGTCAGCCTGTATCTATGCCAAAGACAGCACATTTTTGTGAGATTTCTAAGAAGATAATTGAGCAGCTTTAGCTAGATATAGAGAACAAAATAAGAGATGATCATGAACTGCTTGATGATGATCAGTGTTTGGACTGTGTAGAGAGTGATTTTATAGACACTGATTCTTCCAGCATTGAAAGTTGATCAAAATGAGGCAGGAGAAAGTGTTTATAGCACAAGTTCACCAGCACCTGTCTAACCTTGACAGTGCTGCATCTGACTGGTGCAGAAGGTAATTTTACAAACTTATATAATTTTGCTCTTCTGAAAACATTATCTGAGAACATTGAATTATAACAAGGAAAGATGTGTTATGTATAATTAAACTTAACGTTAATGAAAATAGATTTGTTGCTGCAGGTAAAATAAATCATAAAATATGGATATTGCCAACTTGCATGACACTTAGGTCATACTCCCTCATTTTTTTCTGTATTCTTCTGACAACCATAAAACTTCTACACATGATCAGAGTGATAGTAGTGGGTAAAATGTAATTCTGAAGTAATTGTTTTTCTTCATTGTTGTACCAGTATCTTCAAAATTGTAAAGTTATATAAATTTTTTATACAACTTGAAAAATGTGAGATTTTCAAAGTTGGAAAGAATTCACTTTAACTCTTAGTATGGTTTGAGGATTTTTATAAATAATTTGAGTATCTGATCCATCTGATGGAATTGGAAAGAGATTTATAAATTTTCATATCTCATAACTCAAGTGGAGTGTTTTAGATACATAAGAATGGATGTGGCATGAAATGGAACCAAAGGAACTGAAGTAAGCCATAGGGTGGGTGAGGGGTTAAAGGCTTTGGGTGCATTGAGGAATGTGTGGAAAGTGAGGTCACTGTCTTTAACAGTAAAGATGGGTATGTTTGATTGTATATTAGTCATGTTGGTGCTATATGGATGTGAGGTGTAGGCCAAAGCCAGAAATATAAAGAATATAATGAATATGTTGGAAATGAAATGTTTGAGGACAACATTTAGTGCACAGAGGGTTATTCAAAAAAGAAATGATTGGGTAAGTGAGAAGTGTCCTAGTGTGAGAGAGCTGAAGAGGGCATGCTGAAATGGTTTGGACATATGGAGAGGATGAGTGAGGAAAGCTTAACTAAGAGATTATACGTGTCAGAAGTGGAGGGAACAAGGAAAAGGAGGAAACCAAGGAGGAGGTTGAAGGATGGATGGAAAGATGCTTTGAAGGCTCATGACCTGAAAATGCAGGAGGGAATGAGGTGTGTAAGGGAGAGAGTGAATCAGAGTGATGCGGTATACAGAGGACAGTATGCGGTCATTGTCTAAACCAAAACATACAAAGTGGTTGGATGAAACCATAGAAGGTCTGTAAGGCTCTGGTTTTGGTACATTGTACATGACAGCTAGATAGTGGATGTAAGTGAATAAGTCCATCTCTTTGTCTGTTTCTGGAACTACCTTGCTGACATGGGAAGTGGTGAACATGTATGAAAGAAAGCTTAACTCACTACTTAACATTATGAAATGTCCATCAGTTAGTCTGTCATTATTTCTTTCCACAGGTCCATTAGTCCAACCATCCAGCCTATGAGATGTTAATGGTTGTTGTAGTGCTACTTATAATATCTCATAAAATCCTCTC
>JAYMFT010223732.1:0-11307 GCA_038088735.1 Panulirus argus | reverse complement strand
AAACACAGGAAACAACGATCAAATATTGTAATCATAATGACAATAATAATAATGACAATAATAATAATAATAATAATAATAATAATAATAATAATAATAATAAATAGATGAATATATATATATATATATATATATATATATATATATATATATATCACATAATACCCTCCAACAGCCAGGATTCGAATCCAGGACATTTTGCGTGGTAGGCGGGAACGCTAACCGATAGGCTATGATCGCCCCATATAGGGAAATGACTAATCGGTTACAACTGGTCGAATACCCTTCGTCTCACATCTATGAGCATGGGGTTCTACACCAGTCAAATCTCATCTAGCTCACATTACCAGCAGATAGCATTTTACATAACTTTACTGTACAAACGTGGAGATATATGGACATGAATATAGGGGATCTGTACGAGCACTTTCATAGAATACTTAATACCCTCCAACAGCCAGGATTCGAACCCACGAACTTTTGCGTGGCAGTCGGGTACGAAGGGTATTCGATTACTTGTAATCGGATAGATATTTCCCTATTAGGGGCGATCATAGCCAAGCCGTTAGAGTTCCCGTCTACTAAGCAAAAGGTCCTGGGTTCGAATCCTGGCTGTTGAAGAATATTGTGTGTTCTCTGAAAATGCACGTTCATATGCACTATATTCATACATATTCACCATTTTCCGCGTTAGCGAGGTAGCGTTAAGAACAGAGGAATGAGCCTTAGAGGGAAAATCCTCACTTGGCCCCTTCTCTGATCCTTCTTTTGGGAAAGTAAAAAAAAAAGAAAGAAAAAACAGGAGGGGAGGATTTCCAGCCCCCCGCTCCCTCCCCTTTTAGTCGCCTCTTACGACACGCAGGGAATAGGTGGGAAGTATTCTTTCTCCCCTATCCCCTGGGATAACATATACATATATATATATATATAAACACATGTACATATTCATAGCAAGTAAGTTTTGACATAGGCAGATTAAGTATATAGGTTTAGAATGAAAAAAGACTACATTTTGCAAAATAATAATAACTAGACATACTGAATCTATAACAACTGCTTACCTTCTTTTTCAGCTCAACAGAAATAGCATTGGCTTCTTTAAGGAAGATGGCATTTCCCCACAGATCGTCGCGAAGTGAGGTGAACTGATGGTACTTCCACTTGCGGAATGCCCAAGATGCCAAGGCATACTCCCGTTCCGTCCAGTTGCACTCTGCGTCAAACAAGGGGTTTACTGAAACACCAACACAAAGTATTAGCTAAGCCTGCCAGCTGCCTCCCATTGGGACCACGGAGCAACCATCAAGAGCGAAGTAAACCAAGATACAAGTGTTTTTAAGCAAAATAAAATAACAGACAAAATTATGTACTTTCACATTTACTGATGGAACTATGGAATAAAATAATATATCTGTCTCCATTTTAACTAGATAAGAGCCATTTGTATGCCAAATGGTTATTGGTATACATTATAAGCACAGAAACTACAAAGTAATAATATCTATGAGGGACAAAATAAAATATCATTATCCTTCAGCATTTAGAAATAGGGGATTACAAAACTAATTAATCCTGGTAAATGGCATGAAAAGAGGTTTTCTCAAAAAACTAAGCCTGTGTTACTTCTATTTAACATAAGATGATTTGATGAACTTTCATTCACATATTACTTGGGTTATTCTGCAACTCAATATGCCAATAACCAATTCAATTGCAAAAAACAGAGCTTTCTTACTTATATATAAAGCTCAATAATAAATACAGCTTCCTGGCATCATTACTATAATACGAATCGGAAGAACCATGAAAATATACTTATTAAGCATCCTGGATGCCTTTCTTACCATAAGTAATGTGAAATGAGGATATATGGGATATGCAAAGTACTTAGGGGTTCATTAGCCATGACATTAAAGGGATTCCATTAACCATTACACAATCATGATAAGAGTCCATTAGCCATGACACTATCAAAAGCCACAGGATTTTGTCTGCTTTCTAAGTTAACACGACTAAAATTCCTTGAAGCACGAAGGTTTCATGCAGGATTCATTCATGTAATCTTCATCAAACTAAAAACTGTAACTGGAAGCAAGCTAACACTGGTTGTCAGAATATAATGACATGATAAAAAAAGAGAGAAATGAAAGAAAAGCAAATTAACTCTTGTAGTACAGATTACGGAAAACTAATAATTCATGACGTGCTCTTGATAAGGTTGCTATGCTGGTCCTATTGCTCTTCTCTGTCTGACAATACTCATAATAATCTATACTTTTTTCACTATGGAATAGGTTCCTCAATGACTAATTCAGTAAAAACAGCTAACAGAACAGAATGGGAACTGAAAGCTATAACTATAAACTTTCTTTAATTTCTTATAAAATACAATGAACATAGGTGACCCAATAGATGATGCTTACTAATTCAAAACTAAGATCCATTTACAAAAAAATTTAACTACTTTTGATGAACACAATACTACTATGTCAACATGTGATAATGTTGAACATTTTAGAAAGTTAACATTTCCTCAAGTTTTAATAACCAATGTAATAACAAAAAAGTGCTTCAATATATATTATCAAGAATTAATCTGGGATTTCGTCTTGAAGAGTTTGTTTGTGTAAAAACATATTCAGAAGAAAAAGTTTGACTATATATTTCATGTATGATACTGAAGTAAGCAAATCATTCGGACAATAACTAATGTCACTCCCACTTTCTGAAATTTGTGAATAAGTGGAAATCAATTTGGTAAGTCAAAAGCATGTCCTCTTATTCAGCAAAAGTTCAAGCAGTTCCAAAGATGATATTGGGTGATATTTCTAATACCACTTCTGATAGCTCTGTGATATGAGTATGTCCCTGATTTATGTGAATATACTAAGCATGGGCCCAAATGAAAGCTTCTTGTTAACATGAAAAAACATAAAAGGAAATTATTTCTGGATAGCAAAAGTAAACATTTGAAAAAAGAACTATATTATCCTTAAAAGCCACAAACTAATTATAAATCAACATATATAAAGGTAATAAAACACTATCGACAAAGCCGAAAAAGTAGCAGCAGTGCAACCCTATAAAAAGTATATTTTCATAATCACTACAGTACTATTTCTAATTACTGCATCCAAATATAATTCACAACAGTAAAAGACCTGAAAAAAAAAGGAGGGCATAATTTCAGACTGATATTTGCTTACAATGTATATATGGTTCTGCCCATAAGTGCAGATCAGTCCATGTACTGATGCAATGACATGCCCTTGCAACGAACAACACAACATGAACACTACTGCTTTCTTTATTTTACTTTCCTAATGAATGTTTCAGAATATCAGTGAGCCAAAATACAAATCACTGCATCTACAGCTGTCATGCTGAGAGTACTGAAGCAACAATGCATAAGAGTATAAAAACTGAGTACACACTAAGTTAGCTAAAAGGAAAAAGGAAAACCAGATTAGTGGTTTACTTGTTATCTTCGTCATGAACTGGGCCTTTAGTATACGGTATTTCTAATTTCAATAAAAATCCAACTCTTGAATTAAATCTGACACTGTCATCAATGCAAAGTGATACATATACATCATTCCCAGTTTACTATTTTCCAAAGAATCCAGTCACAAACAAAAGTCCTCATCATGACCAAGCCTGGAGTGAAACATTAAAATGCGCTGAAGAAAAATAAAAGAAAGAAGGGAAGAACAATGAGTGTCTGAGATGGAGAAAAAATAGTTTTTTACCAGTCTTTTTAAAAAGAGGCAGGCTATAGATAAAAAAAAAAACTGAATAAAGAGTTCCACAACCAAGCAGTACTGGGAAAAAAAAGGTACCACAACAGCTCATCATTTATTTGCCAGTGGCTTCACAGTAATCATCTGATGAAGTGAATTGCTCAGCACTGTGTGGTATACCAGCTGCAAAAAACAAAAAGCAGCAAGTTCTGAGGAAAACCAACCTAAGTACAAAGGAAAGAGAACAAAAAGCATAGTAAGGGGATAGTGTGTGAAGTTCTGAGTCCATATTCAGGTAGTTGATGTGTTGGAGTGCATTAGACTCAATTGTAGATATTAACAAGGTTTGTTAAGCACAACTTTCCCTGAAACCATGTTGTCTCACACTATGGTAATTTCTCCTTTGCAGGAGTCATCTAGTTGTTCTTTCATTATCTTTTCCAGTACCTTACAAACCACACCTGTCAGGAAGACCAATCTATAGTTCAATGCCTCTTCTTGGTCTCCTTTCTTGAAGATAGGTAAGACATTTGTTGTTTTCCATTCCCTTGCGTGATTACATATTTGGGAGTAAATGGAGAGATTCCTGTATATGTGAGTCCCAATCTCTTTAGTTTTCTTTAAAATAAATCATTCTTGGACTTCTCTATGCCTTCTGCATTCATTGTTTGTTTGACTCTATCACTAATGAGATATTTACGTACATCTTTCCAAACTAATTTCTTCCTTAGTTTCTTGTATTCCCTCAATATGCTATACCTACTATTTACATCAAATTTGCAAATTATATCAGACTTGTAAAAGTATCACACACAGTTCTTGTATGTGTAATGCTGCTTCTCCAACAGTTATCTTACAGAATTGAAGAAATCTGTTTCTTCTGCAAACTTTTACATCTCCTCAAGTTGCTGTATGTTTGTTTAGAATGTTGACAGTGTTAAATAAATCATGTCCCTCCTATTGCACTGCTCTGATGACACGTAGGGTACCACATCAACCCAATGGCCCCCTTCTCAAGCACAATATGGATATTTGCCATTTGTGCAGATTTCTTCTCATACAATAAAGTGCCTATCTTAACTGAAGGTGATTGTTACTGGTCTGTCACTGTTCACTGAATATTGTGAAAAAGTATCTCAGCATTCACTAGAAAAGGAAAATTTGTAAAGCTCATTAGCCCACTAAGGATATCAGGACAGAAAGAGTCTGTCCTTGCAAGCTTTAAAACATCATTATATTGGGTGAGATTTCCACTAAAAACTTAATCTAATTGAACATGTTTTGCATGGTTCTGTTCTGGAATTATTCATGAAGTGGCATAACTGTCAAACCTTGTAAAGGAGAACTGATCTACTTGAAATGAGAAACAAATCTACTATGACTAGCAACTGAAAATGGGCAAGGTGAAAGAACTAAAGAAGTTGGCATCTTAGCAAAACTGTGTTGAATAAATTACATTTTCCTTGATTAGATGAGGACTGTGACCCACATCTAAGAATACAGAACAAAGGACCACTGGACCAAAGAGCTTTCCCCAGTTCATGTCAAAGATGCATGTGTATACCTTGCTACTCATGTAGAGCATGGCGCAAACCAATAAAGACCAATTCTGGACCACCTCTGCAGATAACTTTGAATCAACATCATGACTCTTTCAAGAGCTCACTAACAAATCTAGTTACTTGAATTTCAATCAATACATCATATATCTAGTAGACATCGTTGGTTCAGAATAAGTATCTTTTGATGACCAAAGTGCAAAATAGTATGATCCTTGACATTCTGGTATGAAATGAGTTTAAAAGCAGTAATTTTGGGTAAAGTCTTAAAGTGGTGAAAATGTTACTGGTGTCTCTTTATGGAGTAAATAATGTTGTTTACCTAATTCTTTGGTGTATCAACCCTAACCTATATGACATCCTTCATTAATATGGAGTTCAGCACTGAGAAACACTGAGGGCAAATTGTAAAAGATTGCTCAAGTTCAGAAAAGAGAAGTGAGAAACAAATTCTGCATACAGTACTCCCAAAACATGACTGCAGTCAAGGTGCACAAGCATGAGGTCTACATGCTCTCTGTCACACATGAAGATGACTCAGTATCAGGCAAGCCAGTTACAAAACTTGAGTAAGATGGTAACAGTGGAGTAAAATGGGCATCACTGACTCATTACAGATGATGTCTAGCAAAACTATCTATGGGGGGGGATGTCAAGGAAGAGGTACAAAAAGTTTTTTCACTCGCTATAATACTACAATGCTTTATGTAAACTACTTTTTCCTTGCAGAGATAGGTGATAAGCCAACACTAAGTGATTCATAAAATGTAATTAGACAACTGTAAGTGGTACCTGTGTTCATAATGTGTGAAAGCACTGTGTGTGGCAATAAGGTATGAATATTTATAAATGAAAATGGAATAAATATATACTTGAGAAAATTTCAATTCATAAGATTATAAAACGTAAGTGAGCATATTTCATTATCATATTCATAAGCAACAATCACATCAAAAAATTACTGATGTACATGCAATCAGTTGCAAATATATCATACACTTATATCAGCTTGTACGTTTCACCATATGACACCCTAATGCTACTCCCCAGGTCATGCCCTGAGGCTTTTGAGGACAATCCATAAATGTACTCACTGCCCCATCTCATCTTCATTTGCAGGTAACAAGGTTAAATATTTTCATATTCTTTACTGATGTATAATTTTTAAACATCTAATTTCTAAGAAATATACTTAAAAATTATTGTAAGGGATTAAGAATTCTCCATAAGCCAAGTAGGACTGATGAAACACAGAATTCTCAGGTTGGCTTAGAAAGAAGAAAAAATCTTTTATTTATACAAAAGGAATATCTAACATTACAGCAACAACACTTTTAGGGTTGACGTTCATGGTTTTTACTTTAGAATGGCATTAAAGCTTAATATCTGACATAAAGGCTTTAATGATATGAACTAAAGGGTTCAAGATATACTGAATTCTGGGAAGTGAATAAAATCTTGAGAATGGAATTCATTGTGGTACATGCTGACATCTTTACACAAGTCTTTTAACTGTAAAGGTTAAAAACTTGTTTATGACTATGTAAAAGGTCTTTCCTCAGTCTAGTTTACTATGAGAGGAGGGGTTGCTACCTGATTTTGTGGTCCAATGTCATATCTGATGAAAACAAGGAAAGTGGTGTATCGTCATCTGTCTGTCCAATTCACAAAAGTAAAACATGTATCTACTTGATGTGTTTCATTATGTCTGTTCTAACTCTTTTGTTTCATTATGTCTGTTCTATCTCTTTATGATGGAAATGTTACAGAAGAAACTAAAACATCAAATAAATTCAGAAAAGAATTCTACATCACATATCTAAATCACAGCCTACAAATGCTTACAACAGAAATTCTGAGAAACAACATTTTCTTAAGTTATACAATCACATATTCTACAAGAAAAAAAAAAAATCCTGGGGGGAAAATGCAAAAATAGGCTGAGAGTGAACATGGAGGAACCCACCAAAGATGTCTTCTTCATGGGTGAAGTCATCAGGAGTATAAGATGAGTACATAGACATCGTCATGCTCTGCTCCTCCACCTGTTTCTGCAGTGCATCGATCCTGGCCTCATAATTCTGCAAGAATGACCAAAAAATTTTGAATCTCAGTTATGGTATGTCTGGTTGGGTTGCAGGATAGCAAGCCTACCTCAAGAAGTCGGGTATCCCAGTTGTTTATGTTAGCCTACTGTGTTGGAGACCCTAGCCTTTGCAATATTTCCCACAAAGTGCTAGTGCTCTTGAATGAAAACAGCAGGCCTGCAGTCACTTTCAACAAGAGTTGGAGGTTTATGTGAGTGAAAGAAATACAAAAGAAAAAAATGATGCATATAAGAGGATGGAGGGAGTTGTCACTCTCAGAAAGAAAATGCGAGATGTTAGGTTTGAACGAGACAACAATGAAATGTATGAAACCTTTGAGTGGGATGGAATGAAAGGTGTGAAATCAGGCCTGCAAAATGATACAGATAGTTGAGCAAGAGAAAGTGTGGTACTTTTACACTGTGGAAATGTTCTGGCACATTTTCAGTATACTAAACAAAACTCAAGTGGGTCATCATAATAATGAAGATTTATATGAGAACTGAAAAGCTGTTTATCATCTTAAGTTAAGCCAGAGTGACAGATACAGGAAAGATAGTATAGAGAAGTGCCACACAACCTATTCATGGTGGGAGATTAGCACAATGACATATTGGCTACTTAACTTTCCAAATGGCCATTTGCTAACTGTCCACCAATAATATCACCATTCTATGTGCATGGCACCTTACTTCAGCCAAACTGTGATAAGGTTTGAACATATCAAGAGGTTGAATATGTTGTATAGAAAAGACAGATGATAAATCTTTTTTCTATACCTGTTCACAATTTCCCACATTAATGCGGCAGCATCAGAAACAAATGACTCTGCCTTTTACGAAAAATCATCACTTGGCTGATTTTGCTCCTTTTGTAGAAAAGCACTGATACAGGAAAGAAGGGTTTCCAGCCCCTTCCTCCCTTTTAGTTGCCTTCTATGACACACAGGAGATATGTGGATAATGTTCCTTCTCCCATCCCCAACGAAAATATTGCAAGAAACATCAATGTGGGGAAAAGTACTACCTCCTCTGAGGCTTACTGAAATCACTTAAAGAGATTTATATTAATCAAGGTATAGAGGAACCAGAACAATGAAAATGAGGTGGCCACTGGAACAAGACATGAGAAGAGCTCAAATGAATGTCCATGATGAGAGGAAGTATGGTGCATGAAGAAAAAGAAGTAATGAAAAACAGAAACTGTTAAATTATTTCAAGCCATATGTGCAAGTAGAATGAAAATATTAGGCATACTGTGAACATACTGAAGACATTTTGTCGGCACAAAAGAATATCAAATAAAAGAGAATGACATCTATAAAGATTTTAAATTGCTGTTTCCTGTTGGAAAGATATCTGAGACAGTAAATTACATTTCAAAGACTGTACTCATTTTCACTTTCATTTAATGTTGAACACTGGTGATAAACACCAAGTGTAGCTTTCTCTAATGGAGCTATCATATAAATGTATCATTAATGTATTTGTTCATATATTTCTTTTTTTTACAGAGAATATGAATTAATCACCTTTCTCTCTTTATCAAATTCTTTTTGAGCCTCTTCTTTCTCTCGTTGGAACTGTTCTTCTAAAGCCACCAGCCGCTTCTGCATCTCTTCTTTTAAATCAATCCCTTGCTTCTCTAAAAGCTCAATTTGAGCAAACTGCCAATCTGCTGGTTCTCCCGAACCTGGCGTTTCTGCTGGTGATTTTGTTTCACGACGTTCTCGAGCTGTAAAAGTTAGATATCTTTTGTAGCAATATCATATAATTATTCCCTGTAATGAGAGTGTAATTCACTATTAACCACACCTATTGCAAAGTAACCCACAAGGGTACATGCAAAAGTTTAAGTTAACTACAGTACATCTGAAAGGCAGGATATGGAAAAAATGCTGTGAGTTGTGGTTCTAAATGAAAATGATTATCTGTATTAGCATGAAGGTTTTTCAGAAATCTACAAAGTTATAAGAACAAAAACTAACTTTCATAACCACATGCCCAAATCAATAATCAATGCATCTGATAGGGCTGCTTATGGTGAAGAAAGATTTAGAGCAATTAGGGCCTGAACATGCAGGATGGTGAAAGGTAAGCAAGGAACAGAGTGAATAAGAATGATGTGGTATACTGGGATCAACGTGCCGTCAATGGACTGAATCAGGACACATGAAACGTCCAGAGTAAACAAAGGTCTGTGGGGTCCAGATGTGAACAGGGAGCTTTGGTTTTGGTGCATCACATATGACAGCTTGTGTATGGGTGTAAATAGATTTGGCCATTCTTTATCTGTTTCCTGACGCAGGGGATGGCGATGCTGTTTCCTGTGGGACAGAGTGACGCTGGGAATGGATGAAGGCAAGTAAGTATGAAAATGCACTTATGTATACATGTATATGTATGTGCGTGTATATGTATAGGTATGTATGTATACATATTTATGTATATGTACATGTATATATGTGCGTAAGCGAGTGGATGGGTACTTCTTCGCCTGTTTCCTGGCGCTAGCATACTAATGCAGGAAACGGTGATCAATTACAATAATATATCTATTAATACATATATTCTAAAATCCGCAGAGAGTGCGAGTACAAGTTCAACAGTACAAGATGGGTGTTACCACAGCAGACATATCAAAAGGAAGCACAATTCATTTTGAATGATTAAGAAAATGAATCTAAAACTAAACAAAACAGGATATAGTATGGCCATGGAAAGCATTACAAAAAAGTGTACTTGATTGTGGCGAGTGCAAAGAAAGAATAAGGAAATCCATAGTTAAAGCGGATGGTTAGATCAAGCGTGTCTATGAGAAGGCAGGAAGCACTGTGGCAGAAACAATGTATAGATAAATGCAAATACCATGAAGTTTAGGAGAAATCTGCATGGGCCACCCAGCTATTGTATCAAATAAGAACACAGGATACAAACAATCACATCACTGTGACAACACACAAATGAAATACTGTACCTTGCTCTGGGTGATTGAATCGAAATACGTGATTCTTGCCTAAAATGACACGAGAACCTGTTTTTAGAACAGATGGTTCCTCTACTTCACGACCATTAACATAACACAAAGCCTTAGGTTTAGGATGAATCATCACAACTCCTTCGTGATTCTGAAAAATATAGATATTTCTTGATTAAGAAACAGGCAATGCTACTTAATCTGCATCATCTGATAATCAACACAAAAAGAGAACAGAATGAAGCCTGGATATTCAGTAGGTATATACAGAGCACCTTAACCCCAATTCATGTCAATGATTATATCTCACCCATGCAACATACAAAATGGTGCTTTCCAGGCCTCCTAAGCCCTTCTAGAGATAACCAATTTAAGCCAGATTCTTCAATAATAAACATATTTCTATTCTAATTTTGAAACTCCTCCAGTATATCCTGCACTTTATTCTGTATCTCTTCACCTACCCTAAAACTAGTGCTGCAGCATGAAGCAATCTCTACTGTGTCTAGAAAAAAAATAATTTCAAAACTTAAATACCTAAGCTTATTATAAGAAAAGACACCAAAAACATTCACAAACTGTTGGATTTTACAACCTAAAAGAATGGTTATCCTTTCTTCCAATGGCCTGCCACTCAGAACTTAATCGTGAGCCGAGCTGACCCAAATTCTTCATTCAGAAGATCCATTGCATCCATCAACTAGTTGTTAATGTCTCTAAACAACAGCTCATTTTCCTGTCAACAGCAAACCAGCTTCCTCTTTGGCAAAAAGCCTAACATGAGAGTGGAAATGCTGAATAAATTTACCTGGGCTGGCAAACATATAACTGTGAACTATATCATAATTATTGTCGTATATAATCCTAAGCATGTGTACGAGTAGGAAAAGAAGAGAGTGACTGGTTCCCAGTGAAGGTCGGTCTGCGTCAGGGGTGTGTGATGTC
>JAYMFT010223721.1:0-10414 GCA_038088735.1 Panulirus argus | reverse complement strand
AGGCCAATGGACTCCGTGTCAAGACAAAGAGGCCAATGGACTCCGTGTCAAGACAAAGAGGCCAATGGACTCCGTGTCAAGACAAAGAGGCCAATGGACTCCGTGTTAAGACAAAGAGGCCAATGGACTCCGTGTCAAGACAAAGAGGCCAATGGACTCCGTGTCAAGACAAAGCGGCCAGTGGACTCCGTGTCAGGACAAAGCGGCCAATGGACTTCGCGTGAAGAGAAAGAAGCCAAAAGACTCCGTCTAAGACAAGGAGGCGAATGAACTCTATTCAAACAAGGAGGGGAATGGGTTCCGTGTCGTGACAAGGAAAGGTATGGACTCCGTTCAAATAAAGGGAGCCATAAGAGTCCGTGTCAAGACAAAGGGGCCAATGGACTCCGCCATCATACAAAGGAGGCCAATGGACTCCGTCTCATAACAAGTAGGGAAATGAGTTTCATCTGCAGACAAGGATGCCAATGGACGCTGTGTCCAGACAAGGAGGCCAGTGTAATCCGTCAGCACACAAGGAGGCCAATGGATTCCGTCTCCAGACAAGGAGGCGAATGGCTTTTCTTCCAAGACAAGGAGGCCAGTACAGCCATGAATGATGCTACCATGTTCTTGGGATGTAGTCATATCCAAGGCACAGAAGATCTTACTGAAAGGACCGTCACAAGACTGGATGCTAGCTTAATCTTTACCGTATTCTAAGAAAATAATTTCCTTGATTTTCGTCCAAAACATATTCCATATCACCTGAACCCTATCTGATTGTTTTCTTCTCGAGTCAATTCCTTTTAAGTTTTCTCAAAGACAGACACGTTGATTTTCTCGTGGGAGCGCAACAGAGAACCTTGCTCAGAGCGTACCAACACTCACGGCAGAACGCAAATTGGTAAGAACGCAAATTATATTCTTCATTTAATCTCTAAAGTTAATAAGATCAACACAGTTCAAACGTAACTATTTAAATAGCTGACATTTATTATCATGGATACCAGTTATATCGACCAACTTGTTTCCTCCCCTTGGGACTGGGAACAACTGGGATTGTCGACCTCTTCTGGGGACTGGGCGGTGCATGGTGACATGAAGTCATGACCAGCAGTATCAAGTTTTCCTCTTGACTGTCCACAAGGATCCACGTGATGAGAAATATCTCGTATCTTGCTGTAATTGCAAGTGTTACATTATAAGTGGCACTTATTTATACTTCTAACCATCATAGCTACTTAACATTTATATATGTGTTCCTTAACATTTACTTCGTCTGCTAGAAGATCCTTTCAAGATAAAAGCACAGACATATAGTTTTGTGGGGCAATGATCGTATGTCTATTTATATACATGATTTTCCTCAGACGATTCAACTCGGTAACTGAAAGCTTTTAATCCTAACATTAGGGTGGACATGGTCAACCACACACACAGACACAGACACACACAACTGACTTAGGCAAATAGTAATCGCACACACACACACACACACACACACAGTAAAACTCTCCTCGTAACACACAAAATGGTAATCATACATCCAGTAGGACATTTATCAAATGGGACAGACAGAGGCAAGAGAGGGAGACAAACAAACAATACCGTCAGAAGGCAAAGAACTGGAAACACCAAATGAAGCAAAAGGACGTAACAGCCCCATCCGAACCACAGAGAAAACTGGAATGTTAGATGATGTCAAACAAAGTAATTTTCCAAATGCAGATGGATGCGTAATATATGGTGAGGAGATGAATTCAAGGACCACATAAACGAAAAAAAAACACCTCTTAGTTTTTAGAGTTGAGAAAAAAAAGCTGACTAAACAGATGATCTCACTTGATCTGGCCAGAGAGTTACACGATTGCAAGAAGGGAACGAGAGGACGAAGGAAGAAGGGGAATGACAAAACTAATGATAAATAGCCTCAAGGTTTACTTCCAGACTCTCCTCAGTGGTTCAGTTCCTGACGAAAGATGGCAGTTCGCTCCATGACTCATGATAGCGACTGAAACACAACAGCGAATCACATACACTAAATGGTGACTCATTCCGTAACTTTTGGCGGTTCCTTTTCTCATACATCATACGGATTCAGTCTCGAAAACACGTCAGAACATCATTTTCTGGCACATGGGATTCATTCACTAACATACGAAGAAGCCCCGATCCAAAACGCCGGACGGTGGAGTTTCATTCCTGACGGAGAACTTCGGCTTTCTTTGACGCACGTCAGCCACTCACTCCCTGATACACCACGACTGCTTACTCCCTGTAGCACACGGACACAGAATCTGGTTCACTCCCTGACACAGTAGAGTGGACTACTCCCTAACACAGTAGAGTGGAGCACTGTTTGACACAGTACAGAGATCCACTCACTACCTAACACGCTTTAGGGAATCAATCCCTAACATACACGATGTCTCTCCTTGATGCAGGGCGACGGCGCTGTCCATGAAACATGAAACTAATTAATCTCTGAGAAATGAAGACTGTACACTCCCTGATATAGAAAGGCGGCTCTCGAAGGAACATCAATACGGCTAACTTTCTGGCAAGATTCAACTTTTCACTCACCGAGACATGGCAGCAGCTCACTCCTCTACGACATCGGCTCACTCCCTGACACACGTCTGATAACTCTATGACAGATCACAGCTTCTCATTCCCTGACGAAGAGCAAAGGCTCACTTCGCAACCAACAACATAGCCTTACTCCCTGACAAAGTACAGTAGCTCACTCACTGCCATATGTTGGTGACTAACTCTCTAGCACACAACAGTGACCTCCTAAATGACACAATACAGCTGAATATTTCTTGGCAAAGAACAGCTGCTCACTCCCTGACAGATGTCGGCGGCTTCGTCCCTAACATACGCCAGTAGCTCATTTACGACACGCTACTTCACCCAATTCCCTGAAACACAACCGAGGCAAAGAAACACTGTTCCTTTCCTGATAGGCGTCGGGCGGATTTGTCGCTAACAAGCGTCAATTGCTCACTCCATGGCACAGTACTTCGACAAACTCCCTGACCCACAACAGTGGCAAAATAACGCAGCTCACTCCCCAAAAGACTTCGGTGGCTGCGTCTACAACAAATGTAGGTAGCTCACTACAGGACGCTACTAGGGCTAACTACCTGACACACAATGGCGACCTCCTGCCTAAAACAGGACAGTGACGAAAAAACGCTGCTCACCCCTTGACAGACGTCGTTGGTTTCGTCTCTAACACACATCGGTAGCTCACTGCACATAACACTATTTCGACTAACTGGCAGACATACAACGGCAGCTTCCTACCTGATGAAAAGAAAGAAAGAAAAAAAAAAGCGCTGCTTGCTCCCTAACAGACGTGCGAGGGCTCGGATCAACACACGTCGGTAGCTCAAACCATCATACACTAATCTAACTAACTTCCTTACACACTACAGGACACAGGACAGGGTCAAAATAACGTCACTCACTCTCAGACAAACCTCGGTGATTTCATCTATAGCACACGTAGGTAGCTCGCTCACTCCATGACACACTGCTTCGACTAATTCCTTGGCAACGACTTACTGCTTGCCATACTGCATTGTTAAAGAAATGCTGCTCATTCCCTCATTTCCTGTAAAACGTTGGTGGCTTCCTCTCCAACAGGTTTCAAGAAACAGAACTTCGACAAACACTCTGAAACACATCGGCGCCTTCCTGCCTGACACTACACTACACTGATAAAAATACGCTTTTTACTCCCTGGCAGTTGTCGGTGGCCATGCCTATAACACGCGTCGGTAGCTCATTACACGACACCTTACTTCCACTGATTTCCTGAGAAATAACAGCGGCTTCCTTCATGATACACCAGAGCAGCAAAAAAATTGCTCACTATCTGGCAGATGTCGGTGGCTTCGTCTCTAACACACATGGGTAATTTACTCCCCGACACACACCATCGACTAACTCCCTGAAACACAATGAAGGCTTACCTCCTGAAGCACTACAGCAGCAAAATGACGCAGGTCTCTCCGTGACAGAGGATGATGGCTTCGTATTTAACGCACTTCTTCAACTAACTACCGGAAACACAAGCTAAGCTACCTGCCTGACGCATTGCGGTGGCAAAAAAAACGCTATTCACTCTTTGACATAAGACAAAAGCTCACTCCCTGAAGCACGTGGAAGGCTCACTTTTGACACGTTGGTGGCTTTTCTTCTGACACACAACTGCGCGCAATGATGGCCTTTTCCCTGACACACGAGAGGTACTCGCTCTCTGACCGACAACAACGGCTCACTCCTAGTACCATCAACTTCCAACGAAAATGACCGTCTCACAGTCTGACGTACGTCTGCACCTCATATCCTGGCACATGTTGGCAATTCTCTTCCTGTCGACGGCATCTCACTCCAAAACAGCAGACGACGCCTGACAAATACCGGCGATTCATCCCCTGACACACAACAGTATCTCACGCCCTGCCACGCCTCGGTGGCTAATGGATTAGATCATATCACTCCCTGAGAAACAAACACTCCGTACCCGGACACAAGTGGGAGGCTCACTGTCTGAAACACGCCCTCACCTTGATGTCTTATTTATGTCAGTGGGTCACACCTTGACTCGTCGAAGGTTCACTCCCTTCCAGGTTTACACCATGGAGGTTCTTTCCCCGACACAGAATGTGGTACATTCCTCGACACACGACAGCCCCTCAATCCCTGACGCCTGGCGAGTGCTCTCACGTCGGCGTTGTGCCTCTTGTGACGTCAGTGGGCAATTAAGGGTGAGGGTTTTGGACGGTGAGACAGTGCAAACGAGCGGTGTTTCAATTTTTCATAGAAATAAAAGCTTCTAACGTAAAATATGAATGTTCTGTTACGACCAAATACAATGGCTAAGGCAGATTTATATCCCCATTTATAATACCTATGACAGGATCGTATCAGTGAAACCATGAAAGAAGACATCAGCAAACGAATGGACGTAGATCAACAGTAGGTCTATGGATGTAAACCTTACCCTGCCTGATGGCGAGACCTCAGCATAGGTAAGGGAAGCTCAAGAGATGGGACTTTAGTGGTGGATAACTCTCTCCCAAATCGTATTGTGACTCAGTACAGTAACCATCGTTCCCCGGACGGGCGACCCTATTCTACCTTACCGTGACCCAGCCAAAGAGACATCGTTAGCTGCCGGCTACCCGTAGCCTATGCAAACCGTACCTAATTTCTCCAAAATCTGAGGTATAGAATGAAATATAGTACCAATATCAATGTGGTCTGCTAGTGTGAGACCCCGCGGAGTGGCTACGTATATTACAAATGCAAAACAGAAGTGATTTCGATGCTGAGTTAAACAGGTAATTAACCTAAACAACCACGTAACTGTAATGACCTTTTACGGCGGGTTACATGTTCCATGTGGGACAATAATAAGCCGTGACCTGAACGAATAATGATATACGCTCAAGTCTCTGTCTACTGAGCTCTTACGTTTTCTCCATTTTCTATATTCGGTAACTGCGATAAGAGTTGTCAAAACCTCCAAGTACAACTAAATATTGATGATCAGTCATTCAACGTTGGTTACAGCCTGATCTACGAATGTCACTCATAAACCTGACTACATGTCTAAGGCCTTTGCTTATGGAAATGTCATTCAACACCAAGCCCAGAGGAAGAAGCTGGCTATCAGCTACATAGCTGACTGGAAGCTTCTAAGCCGGGTGGGAAGTAAATCAGCTGGTTGGCAGCAACCTAGCCATCTGGCAGCTAACTAGCCAGTTACAAATCACCAGAGGTCACGCATTCTAGCCTGCATGTGGGCCACATGTACAGAGAGAGTGTATAAGGCCTTTGAATTATCTTTAACACCCGAAGAAGGCGTTAAAGATTTTCCGGTTGGTGGATGTTAACCTGACGTTGATGGCCTTAATGACCCTGGCAGTTGATAGGCCTAAAGCCCAAACAACCAACCAACCATCACAATGAGGCCAATGGACTTCGTGTTAGAAGAAGGTCATTGGTCTCTAATTGTGTGCAATTATGCTTTCATCCACACTTTACTGGTTTTATCATTTTTCGTTTTTGTCTTTCTAAAGTATATACCCGGGATTGCATCCGTTTCCGGAGCTGAAGTCTCTCTTAGCTGTGCAATCGCTCTGATATTATCATTATCTGATATTTCATTATAACCTCACTTGTTAAACAGGTCATCGTTAATTTCTCCCTACGTCTGGAGCAGATTACCAGCATAAATGTCCAATTAATATCCGGCATATTTACATAAGGTCATATCTCCATAGGGGCCATATTTCCGTGGGGTCATATTTCCATGGAATTCTTTTCCTAGGGTCATATTTCCATGGGGTTATATTTCCGTAAGGTCATATTTACGCGGGTTCATATTTCCATGGGGTCATATTTCCATGGCGTCAATTGAAAAATCCAATCAACATAAACCTACCTGAGCATGAATGTAAAATCCAAACTTGAATTTCCAAAGCTCTCGGACCCGCAGTCGCCGAGGCACCGAAGCAGCTGACCACAAAAGTGAATGTAAATGTACACTGAATTCGGGAAATTTTACTCCTACTGCCATTTAGTGGGAAGGTTTCCGCTAAGGCAACTGAGATAAGTGCTTTCTCCCCTGAACCACAACCCACTTTAGGAAGAATTTCACTCTGAGGATGTGCTGAGATCCCTTTCCAGAAAATACACAAAACCCGTGAAAAGGGCTTCAGTCATGGAAGACTTTCCGTGCCTGGATATGACCTCTAAAGCTGTGCTGATGATTCAACTAAAAACGCAAAAAATTACTTAAGGCACTGTAAACAGATTTCTGTTACAGGAAATTTACGGCATACGGACGGAAGGTCTGTAATGTCACGATGCAAAGGTTTGTACTGACATGATGCAAAGTTACTTCCCCGTGAAGCAAGAGGCTGAGCCGTCTTTACACACTCCTAGCATCTTAAATAATGATAAAAATGCAAATTGTGTACCTATGAGTAGGAAATATTTCGTTTCATAAATCTGATACGTTTTGCGGATTTACGTTATATTTGCCAGTGCGAAAGTTTGCTGGAGCACGACAGACCACGGGCATCTTCGGAGGTAAAACCACTCGCTCGTTCTCTTACCTCAATATCCAGATGTTTTAGCCTCATGTTCTTTTAGTAGTTCAGCAAGAGCCGCTCCAGATGGCTTAGCACTGCGTGCGGGAGGTTGTGGTGAGAGTGCTTTACGGCAAGATGCCTGCATACACGTCCCCACAGATCGTGGTGAGCGGAAGACCAGGATCGCGTTCGGAGGTCAGCTCGAAAACTCTGGATTACGGCCAGGGGAAAATATAGTCCATTTATGGAGCATTTCTGAGCAGCGAGGGATCCCACGGACACCAGCAGTTGATGGCAAAGGTTCACAAACTCTTTAAGGCTGGTTCATGAATGTTCTCTTTCCAGCTTCTTGGTCCACGCTCTCGAATCGCTTTCCCGCACCGAGTGGCTCAGCGATTCTGTCGGAGGTGCGCCTTCATGGTAACTTCTACCGACGAGGCCTACACTTCCAGGAGGGCACTTCCGGTAGGCTCTGCGGCTAAGTGCCGTAAGATGAAAGTTTAATACATCAAACTTAAACAAGAAATATCTGGAAACAGTTTAAACCAAAGTACTGAAAAATATAACCTATGACAACAGGGTTAGAACTGAATTCATTTCGCCAGTTTGCCTGCCTTTTGTTACGTAGATCAAGGTTCTGTCAGACAATCAGTGGTATACACACTGACATAGTAAAGAACCAAAAATATGATTCAAAAATCACAACAGAGTCATAGACCCATCTTAGATTTTCTCAGAGCTTACCTACAAAGCCTTACTCAAGATTTTGCCATTCGGCAGACATAACGCGTATAGCTCACTGCAGGAAAATCTAGAAGTAAAAACAAAGCGCCGTGTAAGTTATGTGAGGGCCAGATGAATCTTCTGAACTAGTCAATACTGGTTAAAGTTCCTTCCATATAGTGAGTGACTTCCTGAATTATCACAACTGGGAGGTATGCGAGTGACTTGCCTGTTTATATATAAAAGCGGCAATAAGAGCGTACAGCGACACCCAAAGTGACCGTCCGTTCTAATCCCAAGCCAACGAACGTGACCTAAAGAGTATTATAGTGATTAAGGAGATCTGCAACGGGAGGAACAAAAGATAATACTCACAAAAAAGAAACTTGAACATATATCTGGCACTAAAGACCGTAGGCGATGGTTGTGAGCGTCGGGAAAACTGAACCGAGAAATCATGCCAACAAAGAGCGATGAGTAAGGTAGAATATCTAAGACTGAGAAGAAAACAGGTGCAAGTGGTGATAACTTCCAGAAAAAGATGCCAGAAAAACCTACAAACTACACGAATCTTGCAATTACAAGCGAATATGCTAAGACGGATAAGAAACGGAAGCAAAGAGCCGCAGGTAAGAGACTTCAGAGGACGACTCGATTTATTAATTCCTCGTTGAGAAAAAAGCACGGGAAAAACAAGAGAGTCTGGCGAAAATTAATGCCCACCTCTCCTGGGAGAGCCAAGGTAACGGCTCCTTCAGTAATAATTATTCTTGATTGTTGTTGACGAGTTCGCTGCTGTGACGAAAACATCTCTCCTCTTCCCGAGAAACGAGGTGCTCTTCTGGGATTTTTTCTTGGGGGGGGGGGTGAGGGAGGGGGACAGAATTGCTAACACTTTAAAGGGAAATTTCAGCTCGATCTGGTTACCACAGCATTAGATGTGTATTCCAAAAAAAAAAAATCTATTTTCCCGAGAATTAAACCCCCATATTACCACAGCATTATGTATGTATTCCAAAAACCTGTTTTCCCCAAAATTAAGTCACCAGGTTACCAAAGAATTAGAGATATGCATATTTGAAAACTCTGTTTTTCCCAGAAGGAAGGCCAGAGCCCAAAGATTGGAGATTTCTTTTCCTATTTTACTCAGTCTTCTGCATAAATCATTATTGGTCAATATTCGTAGACAATATTCTCATTTGAATGGATATGCATAGAACCACTAAGACCACGTCGTCTGCATGAAGGAAGTACACGTACATGGTCGTATTAGTATGGTGTACTATGATAAGAGTGAGCACTGCTGTGTAGTGGGTGTGACTAGCAAGCCCTTGTGGCAAAGAGGTGTGTCTGACACACTGGTGCTAAAGATGCGAATTATACGATGACGATATAGATGTGTGCGAGACATTGGTGATATTTTCTTTACCCCCCTTCCAAATTGCTTCGACTGTGTACAACTCTTCAGCCAAGTAATTTTCTGCCACGAGGCACTGCTCTCATCCCTCAGTGCTCTGAAATCCTTTCTGCAGAGAATTTCTATGTACACCAGAAAGAGTGGCTATCCTCTATTATGGATGATGCCGGTGGAGCCAAGGCCTAATTTTCTTTCCCCCTTCCTTAACGATCTGGAATAGATAATCAAACGCCCAACATGAGTTGCCACTCGTTCACAACCACGCATCCAACACATTAACCTCATCTGTACTTCTGAACTCTTCCATTACAAATACACAAATTCTGCTCATTTAGGATCCTGCAACCATTATCTTATTTCTAACTCTTCTTATTGGGTACGCCACCCTTTCTATCCTTCCCCCCCAAACGTCAACTTTGGCACAGTGGGAGAACATGTTGGATATCTCTGTGAGGCTTCTTGACTGACTTTCCTGGAATGGGTAATGCATCTCATGCTGTGCTGAACACATAGCGGATATCATCTTGAATGGAAGAGGGTCCTACATCTTATCTTTTACTATATCTTTCTCCCTACAATCATGATCTGATAACTCTGATGCCTGTCGCTTCAGGGAGAGAGTGCATTGGACCATGAAACTCTTCCCTTCCTGTGAATCTCACACTCCTTTCATTTCATCTCGAAATTCCCGCAAAACTGTTCTTCGTAATGAAAAGCACATATTCATAAAGCCGCTCTTTTATTACTTAGGGCTTCCTGTAATTCATCTTTGGATTCTCTGCTTCTCTAACTCTCCGCACTCTTCCCCCCTTACGGAACCTATCCCATACTCCATATTTTCAACACGCACGGTCCTTCGGGTACTCCCGTAGTTTCAGTTGAATATAATGTATGGTCTAAACCAGCTGTTTAACTTCTCCACTCAACTTATTTTTGCTATTGCCAAAGTCTTTGAAGCTCCCCTTAACTTTTCGACTACTCCTGGCGTTACCGTGCTAACGGGAGAAAGGGCCAGCAAGACTACAGTCCAAGGCTGAATTACTTCCAGTAACAGGACAATGTAGACTCCTTTAGAGTGAAAAGTTCTTTGACGAGACTGTACTCCCGACGATAAAGCCTCGTCAGTGGTGACTTTTCACTTGCGATTCAACCTCGAACAGGGGGAGTCCAGTAATAC
>JAYMFT010223710.1:0-11308 GCA_038088735.1 Panulirus argus | reverse complement strand
AAGGGCCTTAGTTGCCTGTGCCGTCTCAGATAACGAAAAAAATTGTTTTGGTAGCAACTGAGTGAGTGTCAGCAGTTTTGATGCAAGAGACTTAGTATTATATGAGTGATTTCAATGCAAATATGAGTAATGTGGTTGTTGAGGGTATAATTATGGGGCATGGGGTATTCATTATAATGAATGGAAATGGTAAACAGGTTGTGGATTTGTGAGCAGAAAGAAAAAAACTTTTTGGGGAATACCTGGTTTAATATGAGACATACACAGGAAACATATATGCATTTGAAAGTTGGTCAGCAAGCATAACTTGATTACAAACTAATTGATGGAGCATGTGATGTGTCTGAGGTAAACCATGGAAAGGTCTGTGGGGCCTGAATGTGGAAAAGGGAGCTGTGGTTTCAGTGCACTACCCATTACAGGAAGAGATTGGATGTGAGTGAATGTGGAGCTAGAGACTGGAAGTGAGCGAATGTGGCCTTTCTTAGTCTGTTCTTGGCACTACTTCGCTAATGTGGGAAACGGTGATCAAGTATGAAAAAGAAATATATATATGATCAAGTATGAAAAAGAAATATATATAAAGGGATGGTTGTGAGAAGTTGGATAATCTCCCCTCCTATGTTTATTTTTGCCTTGATAGCATGAAGTAGCCAAGCTTATTAGCAGAGTCATGGTATTTAAGACTACAGCTGTTCCCCAACTTATGATAGAGTTACGTTCTGGTAAACCACCTGGAAGTCGAACATATTGTAAGCCGAAAATTCACAATACGGTTGTTTACACTTGTGATTGCGTGGCTGACTGGAAGCTGCGGCTTGCTGCAACTGCACAGCATAAAGCTATTTTGGGAAAAGATCAGAATTCAAAATCTGAAGTATTTTTCTACTGAATTCATATCGACATCGCACCAATTGTAAAGCTGAAAAATCGTAAGTTGAACCATCTTAAATTGGGGACTATCTGTATAGTGTTGGAAATTATTCTAGGTGTTGAGTTTTCACTTTTTATTTATTTTATTTATTTATTTATTTATTTATTTTTTGACAGATGCCGCAGTTCTGCAATGGCAAAATTATTAAGCAGTCTGCTGAACAGCCTGATGAGTTCGAAACTTCTATTGGGCAAACCTTGCTTGACTTGGAGTTGAACTCGGAGCTAAAGGCACAGCTTCGGGAGCTTTCCATCACTGGAGCCAAGCAAATTGATGTTGGTGATAAGAAGGTTAGTGTAATTCTTATTGTGTGGGTGGTAGTAATTCTGCAAGCCAAATTTCAAATGAATTGTTTCTCTTTGGAACTGATTCTTGATATTCAAGCAGCTGTCATTGCTTGCCAGTTACACAGTCCCTGACCAACTTGCTTATATAAAGTTCTTTTATAGATTTATTATATCAGGTAAACTTTGTTCATATTTATGGGTTACTGGGTGCTACATGCACTTAGATACATCATTAATATTTTATTGTGTCGCCTTTTCTGCCATATGTACAACTTTTATTTGCTATGATTTTGGTTATACATGCTTGCCTCTCCCGCCTTAATGAGGTACCATCAGCAGCTGAACTTTTGAGGAAATATTTATTACTCTTGTCTTATATTCTCATGTTCCAACTTTAATAAGTGAAGAGAAGGCTTCCCAGTTCACTACTTGTGCCCATGAAGTCACAATCTCCAGTGTGCTCTTATAGGGTTAAAAAGCACTTAAATACATATTTAAATGAATAACTTTAGTATTGATGTTTAAGCTATTAATTCTTGCTTATTTTAATATTTATCTTGTCTGCACAATCTTTTTTAAATGTAATCATGGTAGAGTCCAAAGAATTTATGACCCTTAGTCCTCTGCATCATGAGATGCTAAAAATCTCAGGTTCCCACCTGACTGCTGCCAGTGAGAAGGAGGGCTCGACAGTAGTAGTATCATACCCTCCCATGTCCTTTCCCTCTCCAGTAGACCTGCCTCTTTTCCTGTTCACTATACCAACATTTGTGGTCTTCCTAGTAACCTCTCTCTTGTTGAACGACATTCTGTAGTACCTCTTCTAATACGTAATTGTCTAATGATGTTCTCACTAGCCCCTTTCTCATATCCAACAGTAATCTCCACTCTAAATTTTGGTTCATAGGTGGTGTCTGCACTTATTCCATCTTGGCACACCTGTGGCATGCCTCAATTTTAGATTCCCCAAACTTTGTTGCTATCTTGCTGAAGGTCTGTCTCCCAGGTACCACTGTTTTTCCTTTTATCTTTTGCTTTTTTATTTATACATATTTTTTAACTTTGTTCAGCCATCTAAACTCCTGCCATGAGGCTGTTACATCCTCTCACCCCCCAAGCCAAGATACTCTATCTAGATTTCATCTACACTATAGGAGATTGGGGGGGGATTAAAGCCCACACATTCTCCTGTGATCTAGAACAACAATATACATATGTACATAAAAATGAGCTGACATATATTGCCATAGTATAGTGCTGAAGTTAATTTGTAAAGCCTTAGGTGAAGGGTAGTGTTAGGGTCAAGGAGGAGGTGGGGGAAGAGTGGGGAAATGAACCTCTTACGAAAATTCATTGTGACTTTTACCACCGAGACAAATGCTTGTAAACATAAAGGTTACAAAGAAACAAGTGCTTAACATAATTTGTATGACTGAAATAGTCCTAGGTATTTTGTGAAATTTCCCAGCAGAGGCGGTTTGGATAGATATAGGCGAACTTTGCGTCCCACATTTACTAAAGGAGATTTATTATTATTTATGCATAGTATTTATACTTGCATGTAGTTCTACTCATTTGCATTATATTTTTTGTAATTGCCCTGGAAGCTTTTTCCAGAAGCTCGTGCAGCACCAAGGCTGCATTACTTCTAGTAGCAGGGAAATGGAAACTATGGACTCCTGTGGAAACCCCCCCCCCCCCAACCCAACCCAACCCACCCACCCCCCACCCCCGGTTACTGTGTAGCCACAGGTAGGCAGAGTTTGTTAACATTCATTTACATTTATTAACTACGGATACTAGTTAAAGAGAGACTACTACTCTCTGTAAGTAATTCTGCAATGTAAATATGTCACTTACTTTTATATACATATATACACTCAAGAATTACTTGCAGAGAGTGGTAATCTCTATAATAAACATCTGTAGCGACCAAGATACTCTTAGCAACCATACTGAGGGAAAAAAAATGGTGGGAAGTTAGAAGTTAGCCTGTAGAAACTAGCACTTGTATGATGATTTGTTGTGCCTGCTACACAGAATATTATATAATGACTCCTGGCATTTAAGGGTAAAGTACTTCATGTATTATCAAGTTAGGGATCTGAACTAGATTTAGGCAGTATTTTTTGGCTTTGGAATTTGCAGATTTGCTTAAATGGGGTCTGTAATTGCTGTGTTATTTCATGACAACCATTTTACCTTTACCATCCCCGAAGTTATGGTAATTTTATAGATTGTTGTACCATTTTCTTACGATTTTATTTTTCCCAGTAGTGATCCATATATACATTTCTTACAGTGTATTGCAATTTTTGTGCCTGTGCCATTGTTGCGTGCATTCCAACGTGTACAACAGCGCCTTGTGCGTGAACTTGAAAAGAAATTCAGTGGCAAGCATGTTGTTGTGATTGCACAGCGCCGTATCCTACCAAAGCCTACTCGAAAGATGAAAAACCCTCCGAAGCAAAAGAGACCTAGGAGGTAAGTAATTTTAACTTTAAATAAAGTTTGATGTAAGGTTCAGATAATTTCTGTACTTACAGGGCCTCTGTGATGTAATGATTAGCAGTGCTGGCTATTGAGTACACTTGGGCTTGCCTGAGTTTGTTTAGGAGACAGGAAAGAAAGAATACTGCCCACATATGCCGTGCATGTCATAAAAGGTGACTAAAAGGGATGGGAGTGGAAATCCTCTTCTCCTGATTTTACTTTTCCAAAAGAAGAAACAGAGAAGGGGCCCAGGTGAAGATTTTTCCCTCTTAGGCTCACTCATCTGTTCTTGATGCAGTCTTGCTAATGTTGAAATTGCAGATATATATGAAAAATGTATATATGTGTATATATATGGATATGGTTTTGGTGCATTACATATGACGGCTAGAAAATGTGTGTGAGTGGATGTGGCCTTTTTTTCTTGTTTCCTGGTGCTATCTTTCTGATGCAGGGGATGGCGATGGTGTTTCCTGTGGGGCGGGGTGGCACTGGGAATGGATGAAGATGAGCAAGTATGAATATGGACATGTGTGTATGTATATGTTGATGTGCATATGTACATGTATGTGCTTGTATGTATATTTATTTGTATATGAGTGGATAGGTCTTTCTGTGTCACCTTCCTGGTGCTACCTTGTTAACATAGGAAACGGCAATCAGGTATAATAAATAAATAAATAGATAACTGAATAAAAAAATAAATAATAGTATACTTAGTCGCCGTTTCCCACATCAGCAAGGTAGCCTCCCTTCCCCTGCATTGGGACCCCTGCCCAGGCACGCCACAGGTAGCCCCTGCAGCGGGTGCCCCGTTCCTGGGTGGCCCCTACCTAAGCTGAATAAAATGGCCTGGTGTTAGCCAGAATAAAAATCCCTGAAGTCAGCGGCCCCTGCAGACAAAGAAAGACCCATCCACTCTCATACACACGTGTATACATACATGCACATATGTACATGTACATATACATACATGTCAACATATATACCTGCACACACATTATTATTTATTAATATTATACTTGATTGCTGTGTCCTGTGTCAGCAAGGTTATGCTAGAAAACAGACAAAGAAAGACCTATCCACTCATGTACACACATATATATACATACATGCACAATACATACATATACACATGCATATATTCATACTTGCTTGCCTTCATCCATTCCTGGTGCCACCCTGCCCCACAGGAAACAGCATCACTGTCCCCTGCATCAATGGGGTGGCACCAGGAAACACAATAAAAAGGCCACATCTGCTCACACTCAGTCTCTAACTGTCATGTGTAATGTGATGAAACCACAGCTCCCCGTCCACTTCCAGGCCTCACAGACCTTTCCATGGTTTACCCCAGACGTTTCACATACCCTGGTTCAGTCCCTTGACAGCATTTCTACTCTGGTATACTACATTGTTCCAATTCACTCTGTTCTGTACGTGCCCTTTACCCTTCTACATGTTCAGGCCTCAGTTGCTCAAAATCTTTTTCGCATCATCCTTCCACCTCCAGTTTGGTCTCCTGCTTCTCTGTCCCTCCACCTCTGACACACATCCTATTTGTCAACCTTTCCTCACTCATTCTCTCCATATGTCCAAACCATTTCAACACATCCTCTTCTGCTCTCTCAACTACATTCTTTTTATTACCACGCATCTCTTACCCTTTCGTTACTTACTTGATCAAACAACCTCACAACACATATTATCCTCAAACATTTCATTTCCAACACATCCACCCTCCTTCATACAACCCTATCTAAAGCCCATGCCTCGCAACCCCATAATATTGTTAGAACTACTATTCCTTGAAACATAACCATTTTTGCCCTCTTGAGATAACGTTCTCTCTTTCCACACATTCTTCATCGCTCCCAGAACCTTCGTCCCCTCCCCCACCTTAAGACTCACTTCCGCTTCCATGGTTTCATTAGTTGCCAAGTCCACTCCCAGATATTGAAAATACTTCACTTCCTCCAATTTTTCTCCATTCATAGATACATCCCAACTAACTTGTCACTCAACCCTTCTGAACCTAATAACCTTGTTCTTATTCACATATTTTCTCAACTTTCTCTCTCCTTTCACACTCTTCCAGACTCAGTTACCAACTTCTCCAGTTTCTCACTCGAATCAGCCACCAGTGCAATATCATCGTCAATCAACAATTGATTCGCTTCTCAGGCCCTCTCATCCCCAACAGACTGCATACTCTCCCTTCTCTCCAAAACTCATGCATTTACCACCCTAACCACACCATCCATAAACAAATTAAACAACCATGGTGACATCACTCACCCCTGCCACAGACCGACCTTCACTAGGAACCAATCACTCTTTTCTTCCAACTCGTATACATGCCTTACACCCTTGATAAAACCTCCTCACTGCTTCTGGCAGTTTAACTCCCACACCATATATTAAGACCTTCCACAAAGGATCTCTATGGACCTTATCTTGTCCTTTATGGTCGTTTCTTCCTGTTAGCATTTTGAACATTATTTAACTTCGATCATTTAGTGAGATGCTGTTAAGCTAATTTTGGGTTAATACCGAGATGTGAGAATAGGAAGGATAAGTGTAATACGAAGAATAGTTTTGGAATAAATAAGAAAATAGTGAATTGCACAAGTGTACATACTAATGGTATTGGTAGTATGGATGAGATTTTCCGGAAAAGTAGAGGTAGTGTGTATTGCTCACTACACGTCATACTGTTTTATTATAGTTTATTTCTCTCCACCACCATGTACTTTATGTAATTATTAATCTAAGGTTCATCGGATGCTGAAGGTAAAATTAAAAGATGTAAGTGAGATAGTTTGTGTTCAAGAAAGGGGGTTCATTTCCTAAAATGTGATGTCGAGACTGGTGTACGACCCAGTTTCTACCCATATCTCTATTGAAAACTCCTCACAACTCTTTTTACATTTAACAGTTCTGTAATTCCAACTTTTTGACTTGGTGAACGTACTTGGTATTACTGTAATATCTACTTGGAAAACTCACAATACAGAAATAGCTCAGTCTGCCTCCAAGAAGCTGGGAGTCCTGTTTAGATGTCGAAATTTGATCTTTTGTGAACGGTTGCTCTGTTTATAAAAAGAATTTATTCATTCTTGTTTAGAGTACTGCTCTAACATCTGGGGTGGTTCTAGCTCTGCACCCTTGCTTGACAAAGTTGTGTCAAAAGCAGTTTGACATATAAACTCTCCTGAGCTAACTTAAAAACTTTCCCTTTTGCTGTATTCTGCAATGTTGGTTCACTCTCCCTTTTCTTTAAGTATTACTTTGCTTTTTTCGCCCATGAGATGGTTCCTTGTATACTTTCACCACTAGCTACATCACACAATACTTGGTAAGCTGCTGCGTCACCTCAAGGGTGAGCCGTTTTGATAGGTTTCTTTCCCTACACCTCAAAGCTTTAGACCTCTCCACCTTATCAAACCTTCCCAACAACTATGACGTGGTACAATTTTAAAGACAGGTTTTTTACTTCCTCCAAAATTCATAAATACTTTCCCCTTGCATCTTCTTTCTCCATTTCATAACTCTGTTTTTATTTCAGTTAAAGATAAAGATACTTTATTCGTCAAATTGTGATACAATGAATCTTGTATACAAAATGAAATTCTTTGTGGCTTTGGAGCTCCCTAGTTATAATTTGTACATTGAGAAATATATATATGAAATCAATAAAGCTTAAAAATATAAAAATAAAACATTGCGTGGGCTATTCACAGATAACTTGATTCCTGTCTTATACACACGATAATAAGTTATTATTTTTTCCTATTTCATACAGTTGCTATGACTATTTGCACTTAAAAGTTATACTGATGATGGGTGACTGAAAAGTAGAATACTTTTAGGGACAAATGATTTCCTGTACCTTATCACTGCGTTGTAAGGGCAAGGCTAACCTTTTACCAGTCCTTTAAAACTTAATCATCAGCGTGTGTCACGCGGTCATACAGTATGGCTCGTGAAACGCTAAGTTAACGGCTGTGTGTTTTCTCTCTAGTCGCTGGTAGTCTGAATGACATCGAAACAATACAGTTCCATCACCTACACAATACTGATCATCAGTAATAACCACAAAATCATTCCTTAATTCGTTATATCGTATCAATCCTACTCTGAGAACCGTGTCATGTTTGGCAACTAAGGAGTTTTACATGGAGGTATTTTGGTCTCCGAGCACACACGAGACTATACCTTATGAAAGGCATTTTTGAAACATTTTCCTCTAATGATTCTGGGGACATGTTTGGCCACCTGGCCATGAAGCAATATCTCTGTACTCGTGGATGAAATACCGGAACGAAACGCGTTCAGTTTTAATACTTCAGATTTAATTACACTAAAAGAATTCACGTATGGTCGCAATGAATACACACTACAAAATCAGGTTTTTTTAATCAACTTGTTCTTAATCAAGATACAAAAATGAACTTCGTGGAAACCTCATCTACTTTCTCCGAAATGCTGGCATTCTGCAGGTCACAGTTTTACGAAAAGTTTGGTCGAATGTATTATTTTTCTTTAACCTCTGTCACTGGACGATGGAAACAGTGCTTATGGTCTGAGTCTAAGTAGGTCGTTTGCGTTACACTTCATGGCTGTCTAAGTCAGTGTATGGGTGTGTTTGTATGAATGTGAGTGGGTGTCTGAGTGCGTTTCGCTGCTCGATGTGGGTGTGTTCTTGTGAAAGTGCCTAAAATCATCCGTCTGTACAGCACGGTAGGGGCGTTACCGGACTCCGCCTCCTTTTGTTTGCGCGTCACCGAAAAGTCACCACCTTCGGCGAGGTTGTATCATTTCAGTAAATCTTCGTCGAAGAAAATCTTCACTCCAAAGGAGTCCATCTTTTTCCTGCTAAATATCAGAAGCCTAGGTCAACAACACTGAAGTAAAATGTAGAGATGATAACCTCAATTACTGACTACAGGTATGAGGTATTCCTTTTTAAGCTTATATTACCATCCTAGGTTGACTGAGCAACGAAGAGGTGTCTGGGACAGAGAGAAATTCTAGGGCATGGGATATAGTTGGAAGCCAGGCTGATGTGCGTGACTACAATGCTGACTGATGATGGCGGAAGAGGAGGTGACCTAGTTCTGGAAGCTGCTACCGATGTTTGGAGGGCGGTGTAATCGGATGAGGAGATGTTGTCAGCCCTTATTACATCGATCAAAGTCGCCATCGTGCTTTCATCAAGCTGTTGTATCCACCAGAGGCATCACCTGTAAGGACTGAGTTGTCCATGGGGACAAATCTTTTGTCCCCGGTTGGATAGCACAGGTAAATGAAGACTGGAACATGGAGACAGCCCCAAGGAGTTGTAAAACAAGACGACGTTCACTGAGGGAGTATCAAAGTCAAGAGTGAGACATTCCCAATAAGCTATTGTCGTTGGTTCTGATTATGTCATAGACTACCATGTTGCGTCAAAGTTCATAAGGTTGTGAGGTGGTAGAGGAAAGCCTTATAGTTCCAAACCTCTGGGATTCTATGCAGCTTATGTTTGTGTAAGCCAACTGACCAAACACCTTTCTTTTTACATTAAAAGACTAGAGCAATGGGCTGTATCCTCTTCAGAGACTGAAGGCTTGCTGACTTCAGTCCTATGGAAACAGGAGATATTCTCGAATCAGTGAGGCGTTTTAACTAATGGAGTTTGGCTCGTTCTTTAGTGGCGCGTTTAACTTTGATGTGCAACCGCCTGAGATTACGTTCATACGATGTGAGTGCTGACTCTGAATTGTGAGCTGGGAAGTACACGGTGTTAAGGTAACAGAAGTTCCTGGGACACAGGAGGCAAAGTGATCGTTGTAATGTGACGTTTCTTCACCGAAACGTTGATTAACGCAAGGAAGAAGAGGGGGTGGAGGTCTTATTTACATTACTCAGATGTTTCAGTTTTCTACATCACTGATCGATGATGGACTGGGGCAGAGTTGTAGTCTGGCTGTAGTGTACATCCTCGTCTTCCATTCAGAAGCAGCTTTTCTGAGACAGGGAAACGAGAAACACATATAAAAAAAGACATATTTAACGTACCGAGTACAATACATCTTGACATGAGCGAGTTAAGCAAGTGTAGCGGTTGGCGTTCCTCACCTTGGCGCATTACCGGGCCGCCTAGGGTCGAGCTCATAGGTTCGAATCCTGGTTGCGGCAGTCGGTCCACAGTCAACCCAAGTCAATGTTCCCAGTTTCATAAACCGTTTTTTAAAGCTTCAAAGTACCATAGTAACACACCCGGAGTGCTTTCCCGCCTGTCGCAAACACCCATGGCCGTCTGACGATATCCGTCCTGCGTATCGAAACACATCTACCGTCGATCAGGCTCTCGATGTATTGTCATTCCTGTCACCCATTGCGCTTTAAAGGGGCAAGAGACTTTCATGCGTTAGGGGAATAAAAATATAAATGTTATGCACGGAAAGCGTCGGCTGAGCCACGTAAAACACGAACAAAGTGTGGCACTTAACAGGATGTTTTCACATCCACTATACGTCACAAGTATTCTTCAAACGGATCGACCAAGAGGGTAGAAGTTCAGCAACATGACAAGATGCTCACCTTTGACATTATTTTCATGGCTTAAATCTATTACAGTGACTAAGGTATACCTAGCTTATTTTCACCAGTTCGAAACGTATATTGCTGGTCTGTTTGTCATATAATGATATAAATTTCACGCCTGGGATGCTAAGCAAGTGCTGTTTGCAGATGACGTTGCTCTGAAGGCAGACCCTATTGAGAAACTGAAGAGGATGGTGTGTGTGTGTGAAAGGAGGATATCGACAGTTAATGTGCACACAAACACGGTTAAGAAGTTTGGCTGGGGAGATAGACAGGCTGGTCTGAGTGAGAGTTTGAATGGATATGACCCAGGTCATATGACCCGGAAAGAGGGTGGTGGATGTTTTGGCAATGAAATGCTTTAGGAATATATATAGCGTAAGGAGGGATAATCGAGCTAGGAAATGCCAGGATAAGAAAAAAGCGTGGTGGGCCAGGTATGTTGGACAGAGCTGTACAGTAGGTGGTGAAATGGTATGGACATCTGGTAAGGAGGAGGGAGGAGAGATTGACTAAAAGGACACACGCGCAAAGAAGAGGACGGAACAAAGAGTTGGGAAAGACCCAGGACGAGAAGGAAGGATAAAGAGTGATGCTTTGAGTTAATAGGACCTGGACATGCAGAAAGATAGTAAAAGCGTGCAAGGGATAGACACAAATGGAGCGATGTGGTATACGGGGGGAGGCGACATGCTGTCAGTGGGCTGAACCAACGCATCTGTTGTGGTCAAGTTAAACCCACGGAGAGGTTTGTAGGGCTTGGCTGTTTTTGATAGGAAGGCTCTGGTTTCTATGCATTATATATGACTGTCAGAGAGGAGCAGCGAGCAAATGAGGTAGATTTTTCGTGTGATCCTGGCGCTTCCATGTTAACGCGGGAAACTGTGTGCATTTCAAGTATAATAAATAAAGTAAATGAATAAATAAATAAACAATATATATATATATATATATATATATATATATATATATATATATATATATATATATATATATATATATA
>JAYMFT010223699.1:0-11308 GCA_038088735.1 Panulirus argus | reverse complement strand
GTTTTCCCGCGTTAGCGCCAGGAATAGACGAAGAAAGGCCGCTTACGCTTACGTCCATTCACTAGCGATAATGCGGAGAATATGAGTGAACTTTAAAATCGTGGTGGATTGCGTTTAAGACGTTAAAGTCAATGTCGTTGAATGCTATAAACAGGATCGTATTTATTCATTTGAATACAGGAAGCTGTTAGGAGAGGCTCTGTTCGCAGCCTGCGTCTCAGGGTTATGCTGTAACCCTCACCTACTATCTTCAGTCTGGCAGGCTTTATTTGTAGAACGAAGTGTTTTTCATGGAAATTGATTTGAGTGAAACTGCATAGAAAAGTTTCTTCTTTTGCTTCTTGTGCATTAGTATATAAGATAATAAGATTAATAAAGATAATTAGCGGTGTATTGAATTAACTGAAACCAGAGGCTGAAAGTGTAGAACAAATATATAAAACAAATTTGGGACTATAGATAATAGAGCACATTTAACAGGCTTATGAATAGGAGGACACATTTAACAGGCTAATGAATGGGAGGGCACATTTAACAGGCTATGTCTTTATGATAATAAAGAAGTGAAGATGGACATATCTTCTAATCATTGATGTTCATATTGAATGGTATGGGGCAATTCTTGTTGTGGTCTCTACGATTTGGGAAAGGCTAGTTCCGCTTGATGCGGTTGTGGTGTCGAACTGCAAACAAGGGGACGAGGGATCTCAGGTGGCTGGAGTGTAGATGTGTAGTTGTTCTTGAGTTCGGGCACAGGGAGTCCAGGATCTCGAATAATGTAGAAACGAAAACTGATATGTAAGATAATGATACTGACGTGTTCCCTCCAGCTTTTTAGTTTATCTTTCATTGGCACCGAGGACCTAGGTGGACTGAATACCCTGGAGAGGGCACAGGCCTTTGTGTGACATGTAAGAGAGAGGACGAGGTTGGCGATAGTCCAAGTGTGGAGGCAGTTTAGGGTGTACTTGCATGTGACGTAGTAGAGCGAGTTGTTATACCGCTATCGACGTACTTCCCTCGAGCCGACCTCTTCATGAGGACACCACTTGGGAGGATGAAGCACATGGATCCCATCTTTGTTCCCAGTGGGACGCCACAGGAGAGAACCGGGAAAGTGTGTAGGAGCGCACAATGAATTCGCCGCTCTTGCGGCAGAAATCAAAATCAAGGGAGGTGGAGACGGCCTCCCGGAGGCCTACAGCTTGACTTCGCAAGCCAGTAGTGTTAGCTGTATTTATGATTGTCTCGTGGATGACTGAACCAAAAGCTGTATTTGCGTCAATAAATTTGAGAGATATAGAGGTTCTTTTGTTTATCACGGGTGTTATAAAGCTTAGGCCTTCACATTACCAAACCGCTGTGGCCCCGTTAAGCTTAGAGTGCCTGTGTACGTCCAGTGAACACGAACCTGTTACAGACTATGCTAGGCTTTTTTTTTTTAGGTTTCGGCGCAATGGTAGAGTGGCGTAACTCCAATATGTGGGCTGGTGGAATATGGACTTCTATATTGGATCTGCGGGCTAAGAAATTTAGATTAGAATTTTATGACAGATCAAGGCAGCATAGGTTACAGATGGATGTAGATGTGTCTCCCAAAGCACTACGGTACGAATACTTTTGGGTACAATGTCATGACCTTTCACTTGACCCAGAAAAGTTAAGCCATTACGTTCAAGGATCGTACCGTTTTTGAAAAAGAATCTTACCATCGCGATAAGAGCACATTAGAATATTGGCCTTAATAAATTTCTTAAGATACTATCTCTTTTATTAGTAGAGTGTCTAAAAGAAGCAGGAATAGACTGGGAGAGTTGATTGATATCGTTCAGAGAAAGAAGAGTCGTTGTGTGTACACGAATACTTGAATACTTTATGAGTTACGAAATGTTGTTAACGGACGACGATTTCGGACAATCAGTTCTTGTGTACTGTATGTGGCGCCTGTGTACCGGCTGGATAGGCCAGCAGCACCCGCCCCGCTGCTCCCCCTTATCACCGCTGACTCACCCTACTGGAGTGGACATCGGTCTTCCTAGGCTCATGCGTAGCCTGTTAATGTTCACTCCACGTAGAGTAACCTCGTGCATGACGGATTTGACACCTCGTATCTCCTCTGAGCTGACTGAGTGATCATGCCTCTCACCGTCCACATTTAGGATTCAATTGGTTGAATGTCATTAAATGAATAATTCTCCTTCGATGACAGACCGAAATATACACACAGTTGGATTCGCCTCATCTTTTTTAAAGAAAGGTTTAAGTCCACTAATATCTGCAGCGGTGTAGCGAAACATCCCTTTCTCTTGAGTGATTAACGTTACCTTGAGAAGACTTCCCATTCTGCATAATAGGTTGCTTCGTTAGTACTATATGGAAGCTGGGTGACTTACTGTTGTGGATTGATTTTGGTGGATTTTGATTTTGATTTTTGCCGCAAGCGCGGCTAATTTATTCTGCTGATCCATTACGAGTTCTCTGATGCGCGCGGTGGTCGGGAAGATGGTTACTCGCTGTGGCGGTGGCCGTGTTGCCCGGTGGTAAAGGTCGGTTATCTCGAAGACGAATGAGAGCAGGTGACCTCTTTCGTCGGGCTGTAGGTTTGGTAAAATAAACTGCTGTGTTGTGTAGCCTAGTTGAGTAAGGATAATATACATGAACGCTGAGTTATACAGGGCAGTCTGATTGACTGTATTAAAACTTACAGACTAACTAAATGTGCTAAGCGTGACGGTAAACGCCAAGGCTGACAGTTTAAACTTAGCCTATACTTGCTATCTGATCTTGGATTGATTAGGAAAGCCTTGAAATATGAACGGTGTCTTCCACTCCTGCCCTGTTATGTCCAGAATGATGACGGTGGATTTCTCAACACCACTTAATTTCAAGGTCAAGTTCTGGTATAAACGATGCAGCCCTTAAGCACGACGGTACGACCCTATGGGTATTATGATGGCTTAGGCTCTAATGACCTAACCCTTGAGGTTAGAGCCCGAGAGAGACATCTCAGTCCCTGGTGGTGCTTCAATCTCCAGCTTGCTTTATCATGCAATCCCACCTAAACCTTATCTCCTAAAGTCCCTTAAATATTTTCTCCCTGTCAAAACATCCCAGTCAGCTGTTCTTGTTTTAGAAACCTTTACTGACGTCTGAAATTTACTTTATTTTCACTTTACTGTCGAGGCCCAGAGCAACAGGCAAAAATACGTATGCTCTTGGACTTGATATGGTCGCCAGTTAGCAAACACTTAATATTGAAAAGGCTTATATAAGCAGGATGCAACAAGGTATATAAATAAGTTGGTGAATAATTGAAGCTAAATAATTACGCCGGCTTTTGGGAAATTTTAGAGCAGTATCTTACTGTTATTTTCATAATTTCTTTTGAAGTTGGCTACTTTTGCCTTTTTCAGATAACTGTGTCTCATGCTTTTTATCACTTATGATTTTAAACTAGAGAAAACCAATTAAGGAAAGAGGAAATAAGGTGAAACCGAGCACCAGACAGAAGCCTATTACGATCACTGCTACAGTCTCCCTCACAAACAGGAAATTGCGACCATACACAGATGAATTCTTGCACATTTGCAGAATTTCATATATCCTCCTTCCTCGCCCTAGAATTGTCTAAATGAAATCTTGTTTCACTGCAAAGTTTATATATATATATTTGAGACATGCTTTATTATAGAATTTTATGGTGACGATACCAATTATCACGCAAAACATTTCGGTTATTCATCAGATTTTCTTCCATAAGGGATTTTTTTTATATATGAATATAATCCATGAAGGTCTAAGATGAATTTTTTTCTTTGAATATTCTTCAGTTATTTGAGGCTGTTTGCACATTTTATGCTCTCCAAGAGGAATCTTAGAAAACAGTTACCGAGTTGTCTAATAATAATGTTTTTGATGGGGGTTAATTGATGGGATGTATGGAAAACTGTCACTGGAGCCCGGGTCCTTCGTGAGTCAGCAAGACCCTGGTGTTTTGGTCTTTATATGCACCCCTTTCTCACGGGCCTTGTCTACAGACTTAGGTTGAAGTTCAGGCCATCAGACCCATGAGTCGCACCATCATGCTTAAGGGCCATATATCTTCGTGCGTAAGCTGTGAAAATTCGCGGGAAGGTTTGCATAAAAAAAAAAAAAAAAAAAAAAATACCACCAGCACCAGATTTTTAACCATATATTTATTATATTTGCTTGCTTAATGAGGACCGCCGATGCATTTTAAAAGAAAACCAGTTGGAAACCCCTACGTTATAGAAATTCCCACTTAGGCAGTATTTTACTTCAAGTGGTGTTTGAGATTGATGCTAGAGATTAAGCCAACCCTTCATCCGAAGTAATGCAAACGCAAACTTATCTAAGCATATCAAAATTCATTAATGTATATTGAAATCAGATTAGCTGTGTGTTCTTTCTCCATCTAAAACACATAAAACTGTATTTATGGACTCTGATAATTGATTTTCAAATCTCAAGAACACTAGAATTACCTTAAAAGTATTTTTTTCATAACTGATGTAAGCAGGTTAATTTATTAGAGTAGAGATGAGATGATGGCGTGTTTGGGTATGACCAGCTTGGCGACAGCAAGGGACGGTCGTATGACAGCACTTGTTCGTTCCGTTAAAAACTCAGTTAAGTCAAACACACGACAAGGTGTGTCCCTGGGTAATGAATTTAATTGAACAATTTAAAGCTTAATTCATCTCTATATTTCAATACTTTCTAGTCTCACCGTAATGTATTCAAAGGCGTAAAATCCAAAACAGAATTTTTATTACTAAGTTAGTGCAGTAACCAACACGGTCTACAGAAATAGAAAACAAAAAGTTTTACTGATTGTTAGGGATTTTCAGTAAACAGAGTAATGATTTTATTTTGTAGTACATTAGTTATGTATGAAGTATGTTTTTCAAGCCTAGCCTAGTCAATATGTATTTTTTTTCTAGCCTAGTCATTACTGTATTTTTTTTCTAGCCTAGTTTTTATTATATATTTTTTTCTAGCCAAGTCGATATATACAAGAAGAGAAAAGAAAGTTCTACTGATTGTTGTTGTTTTTCAGTAAATACTGAGTTATGATTTTGAAGTGTAGTGCTTAAGTTATGTATGTTTTTCTAGCTTCGTCTTATACGGTAATGTTTTGTTTTTGTGATCCAGTCATGTTGTACAGGAAGGTGTACTAAGTTGTTGCGTGTTGTGTGTTGCAGGTGTTCAGCCCCAGCGTCACCATGCTGGAGACCTCCAACATGGACGACGTGAACCTCGCCCTCAAGGACGGCGACTCCGTCCCCGCCAAGTTTGTGATTGGCGCCAGCGATGAGGACTTCGAGGAACCTGAGGCCAAGGAGACACTGTCGGTGGTACGTTCCTTCCTAGTCGCTTTCTACACACACACACATGAAGGCGCAGATGACATTTTTGTTTACTGTATATTTAACCGATATTCTTTTCTTTGATAAGTTACATTAGCTGATTATAGACATGGTTGATCGTGATGGTTTAGGATACAGTATTTCGTGTAGGAGCATAATAGAAGCTTCACCTCATGATAAACGTCACTTTGTTTACTGTAGTATGCAGCTTTTACAAGATAATAATTTGGATTTATTTCGTTACGACAGTAAGAACAGGTTTTACTTGTAGGTAAGGCGGTCATATGTACCATCTAGCAACCTGGGAGCCTGGTTTGTCGTACGTAGCCACTGCTCGAGGGTAGAAAGCTATTGTTCACATACACATTGTCAAGATCACATTCTCTTGTTGTGCCCAAGTCTTGTATGCCGGATTTTTATATATATTTTTTCTTTTTACTGCTTTATGCATCTTACGTAGGCTTAATATTTCGGAGGTGAGAGAGACCAATGTTATCTTGCTCAGTGTACTTAAAAAAAAAAATCGTACCTTTTCACGTTTGTGGATTTAAACAAAAACGCTGCTTACGTATAGAGAACAAGCTTTTTTTTTTCGTTGAAGGCTAAAGTCAAGGACAAAAGACTGCATCAAGGCCGGGCCTTAATGGAAATATGGAAAGGTTAATGAAAGGGTAAGAGAAGAGACAAGGGAAAGCATTTACGAATTTTGGATGTAATGAAAAACCTGTCTTTTATAATGTGCCAGGTCGTAGTTATTGGGAAAAACATGGGAGGGTAGAGAGTTCCAAAAGCTTCGAGGATTAGGGAAAGAAGTAGGTATCAAGACGGCCCACCCTTGAATTACCAACGGTCTCACAATAATTATGTGACAGCAGCTTGCCGAGTATTTTAAGATCTAGCTAGTGGTGTAGGCACACAAGCAGCCAGCTCTCAGGAGCAAAAAACAATATCCATAGATAAGGGAACGTGAACCAGTATTGCGGTGCAGGGAAAGCGAGTCAAGTTTGGAAGTTAGCCTGGGACAGTGTATAAGTCGGACCGTTTTCGACTCTACTCTATCAAGTAAGGATACAGAGCTAGAACCACCCCAGATGTGAGAGCAGTACTCCATACAGGGATAGGTCAGTCCTTTGCATAAACGGAGCAACTGTCTGGAAGAAAAGAAATTTCTACTTCTAAACAGGACACCCAGTTTCCTAGAGGCAGGTTTAGCTATTTCTATAATGTTGGGTTTCTAAGAAAGAGTGGATGTTGCAGTAATGCCAAGTATGTTCATTGAGTCTAGAAGTGGAGTTACAAAACCGTCATAGGAAAGAGAAAAATTGTAAGGAACTGTTGATAGAGAGATGCGTACAAACTGGGTCATGGAGGCATTAATTTAACCAGATATCGTCTTCCTCACTGAAACATCCTGTTCAAGTCTGAATTATATTGAGGAAGTTTGGTAGAGACGAGCTGTTGGTCGAATGAGAGAAGAGAGAGCAGAATTGAAGGATGTGGAGGAATGCAGTGTTGAGTCATCAGCTATGAGCGCTTTTGGTTATTTGTGGAAGAATGGAAATCTTTAATAAAAAGGAGAAAAAGTGTAGGAGACAGGACAGAACCTTGAGGCACACCGTTGTTGATGGTGAAAGAGAGGGAGGTTGATCCATCAACAACCACAGAGATAGATCGGCCAGAAAGCGAGATGTGAGGGGCAAAGTGTGGGAGGGAAGCTAAAAGACTGGAGCTTAGAGATGAGACCCCGATGCTACACCCAGTTAAAAGCTTTGCATCTCCCAGAATCTTTCAGGAATGATGACCAGACATTAGTAAGATAGGAAAGAATATCATCAGTGGATCTCGCCTTTCGAAAACCTTACTGATGATTGGAGAGAAGACTGTGATTTTCGAGGTGTTTAAGGATGTGGCAGTTGAGGAGGGATACAGACTTTGGAAACATTAGACGGCAGTACGACAGGACGATAGTTAGAGGGGTCATAACGGTCATCCTTCTTAGGAATGGGATATATCAATGCATGCTTCCAAGGAGAAGGAAAAGATCTGGTTCTTAAACAGAAACGGAACTGACGAGCAAGCACAGGTGCAAGTTCAGAGGCACACACTTTTAGTGTACGAGGATGGATGCCAGCAGAATCATCAAGAGAAAGAAGCGCTTTTCGGACAGTTCGAAGAGAGATTACGGGAAAGGGCATAAGATAAGTAAGAGGAGCATCAGAAGGTGAAGGAACATTAGTTATCCAAGGAATAGGTCGAGGAGAAACTATTACATCCTTTCACTTCTGAAAGACATAGTACTGTAATGTATGTTTATCTGTACATCAGCTTCATTATTGCAAAAGTATGATAAGGTTGTGATATATGTCCGTGTTTAAACTAAAAGATATTATTTATGGCACAATTATACGAATAATCTCACGTACTGGCATATTTATCTTGTTAGAATGTAACGAGAATCATACTTCTATTTGGTCTCGCATTTCTGTACTTCCACCTGCAGAAATGAAAACTTCAACTCTATCCTGGTCCTGCACGCTATTTGGCACACTCACCTCTATATTTGCATTGCCCTCCAAACCTGAGGCTGTCTAACCCTCGATCATCTTGTACATCTCATGTCATACTGTCTCTTGGTATTTGTTCATTATCCAGGTCTCGTTCACTGGTCTCTCGAGAGGGTTGCCTGTTGCGTCGTACAGTCCCAAAATTTGTCATCACCTCGAATGACCTCTTGTCCAACCTTTTTTCCACTGCTCCTTTCCGCCAGGTCTCGTCATTGAGAGTTCTGGGTTTGATCTTGTCACGTCTCCTTCTCCAAATGGGTCAAGATATCTAGCTGTCGTATTGCAGTATCAAGCACTCTTCCAATTCCTGAGTCTTCTCTTCTTTCTTTTCAGTTGAGACATCTATCCCTATTGTCTTTAGGAGCTTAGATGATATTGGTAATAACGGTCGTGTCCTTCTTCCAAGGCTCCGTTGAGCTGGACTCGTTTCCATATCCTTCGTAGAAGTGTTTCTGTTGTCCAATATGGCCAAATACGGATCGTTTACATTGGTCACAGCCTTAGCAGTTTTGGCAGCTGGTTCGGCCGTTCCATTCGGTTGCTTGTCTTGTACTGAAAATCATACTCGCCGGCAAAGTCCCTGAATTCCTCAATGACAAATTGTGGTCCGTTGTCACTGTAAAGCAGCACTGATGGAATCCCTACCTTGCCAAGTGAACTTTCAGTTTTCTGATGACTGCTCTAGTGCTTGTTGACTCGCAACGCACCAGCTTCCTAAAAGTTGCTGAAAGAGTCCACGGTCAGTAGAACGTTCTTAATTCCTCAGCTCTAACAAATCGACAACGGTCCGCTACCTCTTGGGACATTGATGATTGCTTTTGTTGAGCACTGTTGATGGGTTTCGTATTTCACACCGGGCGATGTGTTCTTTGATATCAGCATTCATACTTGGCCAGTATATATACATTCCTTACGACTTAGCCCATTGTGTTGGTTCATCCGCTTTGGCTATGACTTTCATTTTCTGTAAGGCATTGAGCTTATTATGAACCTTTTATTTAACACTGATTGGCACTCTGTAATGATGATATTGCTACTGGGTTTGATGAGGAGTTTAGATCTAAGTTAGCTTAACAACAACAACAGGGAATTTCCCCAGATCTAAAAACACATCACTGTATTTTGAAAGCACATCTTGGACTGCATTAATATTCTCATAATTCACAGTTATCAGATTCCTCTGTTCCGATGATGTATTACCTAAAATTGGCACAAGAACCTGATCTGTACACAAAAAAAAAAAATCTACAGAATGTTTCTTTTTAGTCTTACAGTGGACGCTAATTATTCTGCACTTTCCCAGTTGGCTTATTAGAATTCCACATGTACACCACTGTATCACAGTACTTCAGCTCCTCATATGTTGAAGAATAACATCCAGGTTTGCGCCACATTCAGCTTGACACTTGACCTTCTTGTCGCTTAACCTCCATGGATGCCGTGGTGGCCTTGTCGCTGCATCGTGTCCAAAACTTCTCATAACATACCGGAGTACATCTTGGGATCGTCTTCCGCGTCTGCATCCTCTTGAAAACCATCGACCATACGTCTTCTCGAAGTTCTTTGTCTGGTTCTGATACGTATTACTTAGGAAGAGATTCTTCTTGCAGCACTTACTACAGGTCTTACCATACAATGGGCATTCTTCGTTCTTCCAGATGCGAGTGCACGTCGTCTTTTTGTCGTCTGTATTCAGTCACTTTGTTGACAGTCCTTCACCGTGAAATTCTTCGATCTGTTTCTCCGATGCCTCACAGATGCATGAAAATTTAGGTCATCCTTCTCGTAAAAGAATTTGTCTGGGGATTCAGATACTTACTGATCTCTCTCGTATCATTTTCTTTCTGATCTCCGTATTAGCACTCCTTGCATAGAACCCTGAGTCTGACGATAATGAGATTTCTCCTGTTTGTTGCACACACTTTCGCAATATGTTACCTGTCAACCAATACATTCATCTTTCTTGCAAAATGTGCATCAGATTTGGCAGTTACGATCTCCAACGTTGTAGCTGGGTCAGGCTGGTCATCATTGTCGCTGTAAATTCAAACGAAATTTAACCGTCAAGTGATTCATCCCCACCCAAGGTTACAAAATAGTAAAGCCGTCTCCTCAGGTCTCCTCTTAAAACCTGCTGTGGGAACATAGAGGTTATACTTTTACCTAAAGGTCTTTTAAGTCACCTGTTATGCTTATCCTGCTGGGGACGGAGACTTGTGAAGCTGCCATTTGCGCTAAGTCTTTACGTCACCGCTTGAGTTCGCCTCTGATCACTGGAACAGCAACCCTTGTCCTTGTCATGTCTTTTCCCAATGTCATTGTGGTCTGTGATAACTGACAGTGATTTCACCGCTGCCACCATGTTTCTCTTCTTTTTTTTATGTGTCTAAATATATTGGAGGAGAGAGATAAACAATTGTCATCTCCAAAAAAGCGTCGCTTAAATGCGTTTGTGTATAAACAATGAGGTTGCTTGTTTACAGAAAACGGTAAGATAAACTGTAATAAATATGAATATTCTTACAAGGTGCTTAAGGTCGCATACCGTGGGAGTGCGATGATATGCTCCTGTCTCCGTGGTGATACCATTGTTGTTACTTGGTTAATGCAACCGCATGAGCCCAGCGGTAATCATGGAGTGACCCTGATGATTTGTAGAACGAATCGAGACTTCTGTCTTGCCACGCTTGCTCGAGGCAGGTCCATAGTCAGAACTATTTATTTGTTTTATTAGATTTTCGTTTGTTCTGAATCCTTGAACCCGGTGCAGAATAGAATAATGGTCACATCTTGTTGCAATACATAAGCGCATGGAAAATTTTTTTGTGTAGGAGCAGGTCCTTGCCATGGCAAGAATTTGTGTGTGTGTGTGTGTGTGTGACCATGAATGTGATTCGGACCTTCAGTGATTGCAGTCACATTACTTTCGTCTGCTCAAGCTTGCTACTAAGCCAGGCTTCTACCCCTAGCCTAGTCTAAGTTCCCAAGTCGCTGGCTGCTTGGGGTAAAGTTACTCCCTATCGAGGATGATAAAGCCCCCATGGCCTGTCCCATGATGGTTAAGCTGTACATTGTGTTTGCCCAGTCCCGCTTCTACCAACTCGGCACGTGTTGAAGGGTACTGACAACTTGCCCAGCTTCCCCAGGGGCTCATCTGAGACACAGTTCATTGCATATTCGTTTTTGTTTTTATAGAACTACACGCGACTGCCTGGCTACACATAGCGTTTACCATGCAGTGAATGCTGGGCTACATGCAGTTTTAAGCATGGGACAGAGCTCCTTATATATATATATATATATATATATATATATATATATATATATATATATATATATATATATATATATATA
>JAYMFT010223698.1:0-25097 GCA_038088735.1 Panulirus argus | reverse complement strand
TTCAGTCCATTGACAGCACGTCGACCCCGGTATACCACATCGTTCCATTTCACTCTATTCCATGCACGCCTTTCACCATCCTGCATGTTCAGGCCCCGACCGCTCGAAATCCCTTTCACTCCATCTTTCCAACTCCAATTTGGTCTCCCGCTTCTCCTTGTTCCCTCCACTTTTGAAACATGCATCCTGTTTGTCAACCTTTCCTTACTCATTCGTTTCATATGTTCAAACCATTTCAACACACCCTCTTCTACTCTCTCAACCACACTCTTCTTATTACCCCACATATCTCTTACCCTTATATCACTTATTCAATCAGACCATCTCACATCCATATTGTCCTTAAACATTTCATTTTCAACACAACCACCCTCCTCTGTACATCTCTATCTATAGCCCATGCCTCGCAACCATATAATTCTGTTGGAACTACTATCCTATAAAATATACCCATTTTTGATCTCCGAGCTAACGTTCTCTCCTTCCACACATTCTTCATCGCTCCTAGAACCTTCGCCCCCTCCGCCACCTTATGACTCACTTCCGCTTCCATGGTTCCATTTGCTGCCAAGTCCACTCCTAGATATCTAAAGCACTTAATTTCCTCCAGTTTTATCCATTGATGCTCATATCCCAACTAACCTGTCCCTCAACCCTGCTGAACCTAATAACATTGCTCTTATTTACATTTACTCTCAACTTTCTCCTTTCACACACTTTTCCAAACTCAGTCACTAGCTTCTGCAGTTTCTCACTCGAATCAGGCACCAGTGCTGTATCATTGGCGAACAACAATTGACTAACTTCCCAGGCCCTATCATCCCCAACGGACTGCATCCTTGCCTATCTCTCCAAAACTGTTGCATTTACCTCCCTGACACCAATTCATGTGGAGTAACCACAAAATGAGTACTGTATACAGTGTACAAATATGGCGGAGAAAATTTTTTAAAAATTCTCAGCCCAGAAAAAATTCTAAAGCACAAAACTTTTTTATTTTGAACCATGCTTTGCATCCAGGTAGTTGAAAAATTAAACTACTTTTATTCCTGTTTTGTGATATGTAATATGAGTATCCCAAAGTGTATGTTCTTCACTCTTTATTTAAAATCTTTTAGATTAAACACTTTATAGCACTGTTTCTTTTTCAGGTTTTGTTGTTAAGACTGATAAACTACCTGCTTTTCTCTAAGTGGAGGTATGTATATAGTTGAACATTTTCAAAAATAATTAAAAGTACAGTAGGTATGGAAAATTGATATATTATTCTCTTCAGTGTTAGGGAAAAAGATTGATGAGAAGTTAGGGAAAAAGATTGATGAGAATGTTGAAACTTTCTGGTACAGTGTCCACAAAAAAAAACTTATCTGCTCCCGTATATTTTCAAAGGTGATATTAGACTTACATTATAGTACTTTGTCATCTCTCCTGTGGCCTTGATTACCATCTGCAACTGTCTGGGCTTGTAGTTGGCAAGGTTCCTGAAGTATTTTAGGTCCATGTTTGGGGTCCACAGGGTCTTGATCTCTTGAATGATGTGAGTAACTGATGAGGTTTTGTTGGAAGAAAGCAATGGCTTTCTTCTGGTTCAAATAGTTCTTGATTAGGTTAAGGTCTCGGGAAGTTCCCAGGCTACTCCAGCAGTTGAATATTTTTCTCTGATAACTAATTCATTGCCTCTCTAACCTTTTGGCAGAGGGCTCTGTCCTGCATAAAATGATCACATCCCATAAACCTCATAAAAAGGAAGCACCTTTATGTACTCCTTTCCATTCTCTGCAGTGTTTTTAGGTAAGATGTACAACCCTCCCCTACCCATTGTACCAATAAACCAACCCTATATCATCACACTAACTGGATGTTTCACTGTCTTTACTGTGAAATGAGAGTCATGCTGGCTGGCACCCGCTGGCCTGCTAACCTTCCCCTGCCTCAGCTGCACACACTTGAATGAACTTCCATCAGAAAACATTACCTTAATCCACTGTTTCTCACTCCAATTCTTGTATTTCTTAGCAAATGGAAGTCATTTGAAATTCATTTCCTTGCAGGATTGAATGTGAAGGTCCTTTTGCAGGCGGGTGAATGGTTCTTTGAGAGACATTTCGTAGTTTTTTTTTTGGATGGCTTTTTTGAGTTCAGTGGCTGAAATGTGGGGTTACTTGAATGCTTCTTGTTTTGGGAAGTTATCCATAGATCTAGAAGTCTCCCTTGGGTGACCAGGGATAGGTTTTAGAGATGGGAGGACACTGTCAGGGAGACCTTGAGCATATGTAAGCAGCCACCTGATCATGGGTTTGAGCAGTCAGTGTGCCTAGAAATCTAATGTGCACCCACATTTTCTTGCTTCCTGGCAAGAATTTAGACTTTCTACACCTCAGAATGGTAAGAGTCAGCCACATGAGATGCTACCCAAAAAACAGCCTCAGACCAGTCTCCCTGCTGTACAAAATCTATCTAGAAACAACTGCCCACCCATCCTTCACTCACTGATACAGGCAGTGTAATGAAGACCTTGAAGAACTATCCTGCTACAGGCCCTGAAAACATGCAGTACAAGCACTCATGGATATCTTCATTTTCTCCTAACTATACAAGAAAATCCCTAACATCTGGAAACTTGCTAACGAAATCCCTTCTAAACTCTCCAAACCACCCAATCCCCGTGTCCCCCTTCAGCCCTTTATGATTTCTATCCTCAGTATCCATACTCCTTGGAAAACTGATCCACAACAGAATCAAACAAAACATCCTACTCTCACCCACACATCTTGGCTTCCAACCACCATGTTACACACTGAGCTTACACATCATATTGTAGAAGGATTCAACTAACCCCCCCCCCCTCCCTGCACAGCACTAGTTCCAGTAGACATCAAAAAAAGGCTTCAGTACTGTTCCCTGACACATCCTCACACAAAAGATACATGTTTCTACCCTCCACAACAATGACAAAAAGTGGTTGGCCATTTTCATAGCTAGCCACCATTGTTACTGCAATGGTTTTATCTCTAAAGCACTTAGTGTATGAACCAACCAGAATTTGCTTGAAATATCCTTGTTGCTCCTTTTTCCACTGAAGTCATCATATATAATCTGGACCTTTGCTTGTATCAGAAGCATGCTGACAGGAACATTTTCTTGAGGTTGGTGTCCAGCCTATGTGCTCAACATTCATTCCATTCTCTCCATAATGGAACTTTGGGAATATGAGGTCTTAGATGCCCCGATTAATATGCAACTCATGGCACTCTCCTTTATCTTCTCTGCTGTATCATGAATAGTCTATAGAGTAGGTTCACCAAGTCTAGGAGTATGCTTAATATCAGCTGTTTTGTACCTTTCTCATAACATTTAAGCACATCCATCTCATCCTCATTTGTGATGGGTCTTATGCTTCTTAGTGCCACTGATACTAGGAGAACTTAAAAGATGCTTTGGTGGCATGATGCAAGGAGCAAAACATGTGTGATATATTTTTTTTTTTTTATGTTATAGAAGCACAAAATAATCTAGAATTCTATGATTATTGACTGTATCCTTGCACTATAAGCACTGTAAACACTGCAAGACTGGAAGCTGTACACCTACACCATGCATACATGTGCTACTTGTATGTTGCTGGCAGTGACACACCACCATGCTGCCACCCCTGTGATGATTATGTTATTCTAGAAATAGTGTAAAGCAAACAAGTGTAAATCAACAGGTCCCCATATATGTTTGTACCATTGTAGATTAGGGGTTTTAGTATTTTTTGGTTAGTTTATCAGTTTTAGAAGTTGTTTCCCCACTCATCCAGGCTAAACAGAGATGTGAGCAAGTGTGCAGCATCCTGCACAGCTGGGATCTCTCAACTGTCATATTCTGGATGACACGGTATATGTCATCAGCTGGTACATCCATTCAGATTTCTGTTTCAGATTTAACCAATTTTATTATTTCTCTCATAATTTAAGATATACAAATCAATGGTAAGTCATGTAAGTGTGGCAGTCCCAAGTGATGTCATATGAAATGGTTACTGTTTATTTCATATCATACTTTTTTAATGCATGAATAGATTTAAAAGAATTTTGTCATTACACAGAACTGTTCAAGTAGCAGACTGTAGAGAATTTTTCATGCTTTTGAGAAATATGTATGATGCATTGTAATTAATGACGTATAACTTCTTCAGACACAATGGGTGAGGCGGGTGTGGCTCCGCCCCCTGCTATTGTAAAGGAAGGGTGGCTTAATAAGCGTGGAGAGCATATCAAGAACTGGAGACAGCGCTACTTCTTCCTCCTTGAAGATGGCACTCTTCTTGGCTTCAAAACTAAACCTGAACATGGTCTTGATGATCCACTAAACAACTTTACCGTAAAGGTAAAGATTAATACTTTCCGAAGTTTTGACCCAGAAACAGATGACAGAAGCGAAAGTATGATAACTTTGCATTTAATGTCTAGGATTATATGTCCTGCCATTGCATATAGTACTTGCATGTCATGTCATCGCTTGTGTAGGTTTTTCTGTTTTTGAAATTATTCTTCTTAGCACTATAAATCATTAACAACAGGTGATTGAAACTTACACCTACACCATAGGTACCCCCTTTAGAGGAGATGAACTTATTAGATTCTGGGGCATAGAGTTACAAAAAATAAGAATTGATTAGGAAAAACTAATATTTGTTGCGTTATAGTTCAGCAGTGCTGAATGATGGGAATTCAGTTTTTTGACAATATGTTATTAAACAACTATGTACATATTAGTGAGCTTGTTAGTGGCAGAAAAGTGATTGAAAGCAGAAAAGTAGTTGAATATTAACATGATAGAAAAGAGGAGAGGGAGCAAATTGATATAGTGAAAGAACAGTGAAAGTAAAGAATAACATAAGAAAATAGGAAAGAAGTAGATTTGAGAAAGTGATGATAAAAGTCTGTTTAGAAAGTATACATTTCAAGCCAAAGTTTTTGATGAATGAATATACTGCACTTTGTGGTGAATATAGAATAAATGTTCAGTAATACAGGTTGAGTATCCCTTATCCGAAATGCCTGGGACCAGATTTTTTTTTTTTTTTTTTTTTTTTTTTTTTTTTTCCAGTACATTATGAGATAACAGGCTGGTATGGAAACAAATGGGTTAGATTTGAGACATACCTCAACGTTTTGCCTGTTGGTCAAAAAAAAAAAAAGATAGAAAAACTGTAGAATTAGGAGAGCAGTAGGCAAAACAAAGCAAAAGTGAGGTAGTTGGGAGACAAACCTTGAGCCACATAACTTCTAAGTATGGGGACACAAGGTCCTCAAGGTGAGTAACAGGTATGTTAATGCTGGAAAAAGCACAGGCACCAGCTTTGAACTGGAGTCGTGAGTGTAGATTGTAGTCAGATATGAAAAAGGGGTAAGTGGGAACATCATTAGACAATTGGGTCTGAGAGAGAAGTAAGATATTACGAGAGGTAATAGACAGATTGTGTTCAACAGAAGAGAAGTTATTACAGAAACTACAAATGTTAGTATAAATGTTAGTATAGTAAATAGATAAAGAGGTTGGTCTATCATAGATAGAAAGGTTGTAGTATAGTGAATAGAAAAAGAGGTAGATCTGTCAGAAGGTAAGGTTGTTGGAGGGGTCAATGCTTCTTTCGTCATAGCCCTTCCTCACATTGGCAGTAGAGTCAGGTGGTAACCTGGAGATTCTTAGCTCCCCACGCTGCTGGGGACTAGGGCCATAGTTTTGTTTACAGCTTTCATCTTAATGCCACTCTTGCCATACTTGCAAATTGGCTTCACAAAATATATACAGGTAATGGGAGCTTTAGGTAATGCACTTACAAAGTTTTGCTTCTCCCAGCTCTCTCAGTAAGTGTCTTAGCTTGTGATGGCGTCCTGACCTCCACTTTCCATCATATCACTTTGCATAGTATTCTGTCCTACTCTTTCTATGCTTGAATCTGTGTCTTTTGTGGCTTCCTGAACAATTTTCATTGAATTTTTACATTTTCTTTCAGCGATGTCAAATTTTGAAGACAGAGAGACCGCGCCCAAACACCTTTATAATCCGTGGACTTCATTGGACGACTGTCATAGAACGTACCTTTAATGCCCAGTCAGCCAGTGACAGGTTAGGCTTTGTATTATATGCAAGTAAGTCCCATCAGTGATCGTGGTATGTTTTGTATTGACTTCAGTGTGTAACATTTCAGTAATATGCCTGCTTATCTAACCCTGTCATCATTACTGAAATAGATTAATTGAGTTATATACCATTAAAAGTGAAAAAAATGTAGTTCTGAATTATATAAAGTTCTTGATTACCAATGTCAGTGAAGAATCTTTTGTTTAGTAATACCTTGGGCCTATTTTCTTAGCCCAACAGTACCTGAGGATACAAGTGGCTTCCAGTTCCTAACCAGGCTTTACTTAATCAGCAAATCACATGGAGGAAAATTTTATTCAGAACGAGGTATAATGCCCCTGCCAGTGCTAACATCTGCAGTTCTTGCAACTTAAGCAAACCAATGCCATACTGATTAACACTTTTGGTGCTACGGGTGTGAGTGGACGCCCATTGTAGCAGGGTGCTACTAGCATCAATCTACATGTGTAATTTGCTGCCACAAGGTGAATACAGTATGCATTGTAGGCTCTGTTGGCTGGTCACAGATTCATCCCAAACAAAGGATGAGTCATTGGAGCTATCTGGAGGACTCATTTACCTGCCAGTGACCATGGTGGATGGTTGCATGCCCTCTTTTAGTTTTAGCTGCCTGTAGTGCCCACTGCCGTAACCCTGCTACCTGTACCTAGGATTGACTAATCTGGTAAATAGTTTTTTCCTAAACTGGAAATACTTTATTATTAATTCAAAAGAAAAATATTGGTCTTGATAGTTTTTGTGTACGTAATCATATAAATAAAAACGTTACAAACCTTTTTGGCCATTCTGGGAAACTGTTTTCTCCCAAAACTAGGGAAAGTTGTCTTATTTCATTAGAAAAAGTTTTTATGTACCTCTTCATAAATTGGAAAAAAATCTTTTTTTGTGCTCTAGGAGAGCCATAAAACCAATTGTGCACCATAAAGTTTAAGCTGCCAGCAGATGGCAACAGTCCATGTTGTGCCCTCTGTACATAGTGTCCAGTTAGAATGTCTGTCCAGGCTGTTTGACTGAATCATGGATATATGAATCATGTAAGATTAGGAAATAGTTTTAGCCAAGTTCTATTCAACCATCTTGTAATATCTGTTGTATCAGGGATCTTTCAAGTGAAACAGTTGATTCTGGTAATTCCTCAAAATTGTAGTTCCTTGATCATGAGCAAACTCTAGGTGAGCAGTCAGATAATGTGATTAAAATAGAACATAAATGAAGCCAATCTTTTATTGAGCAGAATGACTTGGCAAGAGCTGGATCACTTTCAAGAGGGTCACTGTTTATCTTGGAGTAATGTTAATTGTTGTCCACATGGAATTGGACAAAATTTCAGGGTAATTCTGGGAGTTCCATATATGTGGAAACATGGAGGTTTTATGATGTTGCAGCTACATCAGATGAAAGGGAGATGGAGTGATAGTAGTATATTACTAGATCATGTTAAAACACAATAAAAGTTACTTAAGTTTTTTTATGCAGATGATGCCAAATGCTGAAGAGGATAAGGATACAGTGATGGGTTGCTTTGGTGTATATTGGAGGATGCTGTTGTAAGTAAATGGTTGATAAAGTAAACACTGGTTTTTGAAAGTGATAGGATGTCACAGTGAAATACCAGAAAAGTTCAATAAGGGGGCAGCTGGTAGGCAGCCAGCGACCAGGGAGATATATTACCAGTACTACCTGTCTAGGTATCGGGAGGGTTAGTGATGGCTGCATAGTGAGCCAGCTTTTCAGTGGTTGTCAAGTTGCACTCCCTTGACCCACACATGGACTACTGGCATACTGTCCAGAAACATACAGTCTCTCCTTGTCATACAAAACACTTGACAACACTTAACTCACACAGCTCTTTCTTCATAACTTTGCATTTTATTGTGGTGAGTGCTATGTGCTGGCCCTGCCTTTTGGCAAAATGGTATGAGCAATAGTTTGAAGTAGTAGGTAGCTATATTTAGGTAAGTGCTTTAGGTAGAAACATTTGGTAGAAGTAGCTGGTAAGAACATTGTGTGACAGCATTAGGTAAAAGTAGTCAGTAGGAACATTAGGTAGGAGCTTCTACAAATGCTGTGCCAGACTTGCCCTCTACCAGTGGCCTGTTAAGGGTGAGGCACTAAAGGCTTAGAAGCAGCATTGGAATTCTCTAGTTGTTGAAACTTTTGCCATGGCCAGACCCTTGAGGGAGTTCCAGAAGGGAACAGGTGTTAAGAGATATAGATAGGTAGATAGACAGATTCAGTAAGGATTTTAGTGGGAAAGCTGATATCGAGATTATTAAGGTAGAAAAATTGGAGGTGCACAGGATGCTTTGCAGTATTGAAAAACTTAAGCCTAGAGTGTGCAAGAAGTTTTTATAAGTGTTTAGTCTCAGTTCTTATATACAGATGTGATACCCAAGTATATGCAAGTCAGGATTGGTCAAGAATAATATTAATAGAGTTGGATGACTTGCAAAGCATACCTGGCATGAACAGGATAGACTAAAGAACAAAGATGTGAAAAGAATATGAGGTGTAAAATCATTAGAAAAGAAACTGCTTGAGATTCTTTGAGGAAGAAGTGCTCAAGTAGAATGTATGGCAGATGACAAGTTGGTCGACAATGCACAGTGTCCACAAAAAACCTTGTCTGCCTCCCCATATATTTTCAAAGGTGGTGTCACACTTACATGTTAGTGCTTTGTCATCTTTCCTTTGGCCTTGACTACCATCTACAGATGTCTGGGCATGGAGTTGACAAGGTTTCTGAGGTGTTCTAGGTATGTGTTTTGGGTTCATAGGGTTTTGATCTCTATGGATAAGAAGAGGAATGGATGAAACAGAACTGAGCAAAATGATAAAAAAGTATTTGTAAATTCTCTCACAGAAGGAGATGTAAGTTTCAGTTTGAATGTAGATATAGTCATCTCACATGCTGCAAAGTGTGGAGTCATTTTGGAAGCATTCATGCAAGGGGATATGATAAAGGACAAAACTGTAAATATACACACCTGGATAAACTTTCAGGCTGTTAGAAAATGTGCTAGTTATTGAAGAGATAGTTGCCAATTTTTAAACCCAACCAAGCTAAAAGATGCAGAACTTTGTTACTTTTTTGTCAGATATCAGAATTTTAAATGAGGTGAGCATTGTCAATTCTCGCATCAAGGTGGAATAGAAGTTCAAAGCCTTAGGGATGTTAAGACTAGATTAAGGCTTGAGAAGGATTATGATTGTTATACATTTATATTTATACATAAACAACAAGATGAACAGAGATTGAAATTGTACCAGGGAAGTAGAAGAAGAATTTTATATATGCAAAGAAGAATTAAGTGTAGAAGAAATTACCCAGATAGTCAGTGCCCAATCTGGGCTAGATAGGAAGGTGATATGACAAGCCAAGACCTTTTTTAAGGAGATTAACCTTCAAATAGTCACTGATATCACTTGGTGTGCTAAATATTACCACCTCTGTTTGGATACTCAGCTGATTTATTGCATCTTTATCAGCCTATCTTCCATCACTAAGAGGGTGAAGGAAAAAATTTTTTTTCCTCGTTACCCCTGCAGTCACAATTATTAGTGCATAGTCATGCACTTGAAGGTCATGGCATGCGTACAGGATGATCCTACAAACAGTACATAGATTGTTGGATGACCCAAGTTATTAGGAGAAACACTTAGGAAATGTATCAGCTGATGAGGAAAGTCAAGAAGAATAACATGAGTAATGTGAAGAAGGTAATCAACTAAGTGGAAGTTAGGTCTGAGTTTCATGTTTGATGCCACTGTGCAAGTTTTATTATTTGATTCTCTTTTTTCTTTCATACTTGATTACCACTTTCCTTGTTAGCGAGGTAGCACCAGGAACGGCTGGAGAAAGGCCACGTCCGCTCACATCCATTCTCGAGCTGTCATGTCATTTACCTAGACTTGAAAATCTATTGCTGATTGTTATGTTTTTTTGTTTATTAAATCTTTTGATATTTGTGAACCATCATAATTTTTTCATAATGGAAAAATTATGGAAGTTTGTAAAATTACATGCCACACTGGTCAGATCTGATCAGGTATTAAAAAAAAAGTCAGATGCAGTGCTTTCAAGTTTAGGTGGGCACTTGCAGCACTACCACCTTTTTTTGCTAGAAACACCTGCTTACCTGCTTCCTCCTCTTGGTCAGCTTTATTGGCTGGAAGAGTTAGTGTCCATAAAGTTAATACCCACTTGATCCGAAGACAGATCATCGTTGTCTAGAAATTTAGGATAATCCTTTGCCTGGTCCTTTAAATCTAGCTAAAAGCCATTCAGATTTTCCCTGGAAAACTCCAAAGAATGTGCTGTTATTTGCATGGCCAGGGGATAATTGATTGTTGGGAGAAAGTATAGTGCACTGCCATCTTGGCAGCCACTCATGCTCAGCAGGCAGGCTTGAAATAGAAGCGTTAAGATAGGTGTAAATTTACATCTAGAGGTATCGTCTGGGTCATGTACATATCCATCTAGAGAAGTTAAGGGGTTAAGAATATACAAAGAAACAAATCATTCAGCATCCCCACCACTCTTAACCAGCCAGCCTCCCTCACCCTGAATGTTAGTATGAAAAGTGGAGCAATTATTAGGGACTAAGTCTGTTAAGTATACCAGAAAAAGTGTATGCAAGAATAATAATTGACAGAGTGATGGAAGTGACTGAATGCAGAATAAGTGAAGAGCAAGGGGCTTTTAAGAAAGGTATGGGATGTATGGGTCAGATTTTTGTTGTAAAGATGACCATGGAAAAGTATTTAGTTAAAGGTAAGAAGTTGCATGCTGCCGTTATGGATCTGGAGAAAGTGTATGACATAGTCAGGTGGAATGCTTTGTGGGATGTATTAAGGATATGTGGTATAGGGGGACCACTGTTGGATGGTGTAAAAGCTTTGTATAGAGGAGCAAATGCTTGTGTAAAAATGGATGGAGAGCTGAGCAAAAATTTTGAGATACATGTAGGTGTGAGTCAAGGCTGTGTGATGTCACCATGGCTTTTCGGTATATATATGGATGGAGAGCTAAGAGAGATGAAAGCAAAACTAGGGAAAAGAGGTGCAGAGATGGAGTGTGGAGGTGTGATAGGGTGGCTAGTGGCAAGCCTGTTTGCAGTTGATACTGTGTTGTTTGGTAAGAGTGAAGAGGGGTTGCAGAAGGTTGTAAGTGTTTTATGATGTGTGTAAGCAGAGGCGATTGAAGGTAAATCCAAGTAAAAAAGTAAAGTAATGGTGTTTCAGAGGAAACAGAGTGAAAGTATAGATTTTTTTAAAAACTTACAGAGTGAAAGAAGAAAGTGTACTAAATTATGCTGTGGATATGGGGGAAAGATACTGGAAGAAGTGAGGAAATTTAAGTATCTGGGAGCTGTCTTGGGTAAGTGTGGTGGTATGGAAGGAGAGATAAGGAAGAGAGCAGTACAGGGTAGAAGAGTCATTGTGTCCCTTGATAGAATGATGAAGAGTAGAGGTGTAAGTATGGAAGTGAAGAGAGGATTAAGGGACAGCATAGTCCTCCCATCCTTGATCTGTGCAGCCAAAACATGGACATGGAATGGGTCACAGAGGTCAAGAATCCATGCTGTGGAAATGAGTTATTTGAGAAGAGTATGTGGTGTGACTAGATGGAATGAAGAAAGAAATGAAAGAGTGTATGAGAGATGTTGTATGGCAGGGAATGCAAGGGAAGTGAATTGTGGAGTGGTAGAATCGGTGAAACATAATACTTTAAAGTGGTTTGGGCATGTGGAGTGAGTGCAGGACTGGAAGTTTATAAGGAGAGTGTATGATAGTACAGTCAAAGGGGTTGGTGTGAGTGGAAGACCACTTGTAACATGGGCAAATACAGTGGAGGAATATTGGAGGGAGAGAAATAGTGGAAGAATGCATGGAATGGTGTATGCAAGGGAGGCATGTAAGGAGAGGGATAAGTGGAAATTCTTTTGCTGTGGCCACCCCTTGATGGGAGTTCCCAGAGGGCATGGGCATTAGAGATAGATAGAAAAGTGTAATATTTCTTAATATATTCAGGTTCTTTACCCTGAATGCTACTTAATTTAGTGTGCAGTTCAGTTAGAGGCTCAGTAGGAACAGAGAGATGTTTATTTCCATGTCATCCTGACACTTTAGGAGATAGTAGATATCAAACATTATTTATAACACATCCAGGCACACTTCTTACTTTACCGAGACTTCATAAAGACAGTAATTTAACTCTGTATATTTTCTTGTACTTTTGAATACAGATATGTCATTTCATAGATATTTTTTTGGTGCACTGAGTGATGGAATTTTTGAATGATGCCCTCTGTTTAAGGGTTAGTAGAGGGAATTATAATAGAATGGGAATAGCTGAACTGCAAACATGCGTGAAAGAATACCCGATACCAGGCACATGAAAAAAACAAATCTGACATTTTGATCATAAGCCATGGAAAATAATTCATTGTACCTCAGTATTCAAAACTTAACAAGTGAGAATTCAGATCAAGAAATTCATACTTTGATAAATACTTTGTTTTTATACATATTCAGTGTTTTGTGCATCAGCAAGGTATTACGAGGAACAGGTTAAGAAAGACCTCATTTGCTCGCTTCCACTCTCCGGCTGTCATGTAAATGCACTGAAACCAGAGTCCCCATCCACTTCTAGTCCCCACAGACCTTACTGTGGTTTCCCTGACTGCTTCTTATGCCCTGGTTCAGCCCATTGACAGCATGTTGCCCCTGTGTACCACATTGCTCCTATTCTTCTTATTCCATATATACTTCACTCCCTCTGCATGTTTAGGCCCTGAACACTCCAATCTTCATTCATTCTATCCTTCACCTCCTCAGTTTCCACCTTGTCTTTGTTACCTCTACTTCCAGTATGAATACCTGCTTAGTCATCCTGTCTTCAATCATTCTCTTCATTTGTCCAAACCAACTTCTTCAGCTCCCTCATACTTACTTTATATCTTTACCATACCTCCAGCTCTCTCATACATACTTTCTCTCACTGCCATACCTCTCTGTAACTGTATTACTCTGTTGCTCCAAATATTTCTCACACAAATTCCTCAAAGCAAACACCTGATTCACACATCCTGGAACTCTTCTGGAACCACATTGTTCCTCCCCAGTCATATGCTTTTCACATGCCACCACACTTACAGTCACCACTCTCCCATACAACTTACCAGGTACACTCCACAAATTTACACTTCTGCAACTTGAACGTTCTTTTTTGTCCCCCTTGCCTTTATGCACTGGAACTATGCTGGCATTCTGCCAGTTCCAAGGGACCTCATCATGAGCTATATGTACAATAAGAATCCTTGTTAACTGATCAACAACACAGTCACTTTTCTTTAAGAAATTCCACAGCAATCCCCTTCACTCCAACAGCCATGCCACACATCATTTTAACACCAGGTTTTTTCTTTTCACCAAACCAATTAAGATAACAGTGTAATACCAATAGACATGACAAAATCTTGGCTAAATTGAATTATGAATCCTTGTTAACTGATCAACAACACAGTCACTTTCTTTAAGAAATTCCACAGCAATCCCCTTCACTCCAACAGCCATGCCACACATCATTTTAGCACCAGGTTTTTTCTTTTCACCAAACCACTTAAGATAACAATGTAATACCAATAGACATGACAAAATCTTGGCTAAATTGAATTATGAAAAATGAAGCTGGTGTAGAGTATAAGCAAACATTCCATGCTTACAGGGTATATGCACATAGCAATTTGGGGAGCACTCTGCTGGTGAAGACTAGCCATAAGAAATGTAAACTAGCTGCAGTGAATATCACAAGCATACAAATAGTTAATAGTGTGACATATATAGGTCACTAAAGGACTGGAATGTTGTATTAAAAGAAGTAGAAGTGATCTTGAAAAACCTAATGAAGCCCAAACCACCATTTATATGGACTGGAGATGTCAGTTTCCATTTTGTTAAAATTGGGAAGATAGGGAATAAGGAAGAAAGAACACTTCCCACATACTCTGTGGGAGGGGTGGGAGCAGGGAGCTGGAAACACTTCCTTTCATTTATTTCAAAATCAAAAAGTTTGAACAGAAGAAGAAGCCAAGTAAGAAGTTCTCATCCTCCTCGAAGGCTCAGGCTAGGGTGTTTGGATGTAACCAAGATGAGAAGGGAGAGATAGGTAGTTTGAGGAAAGAAGCCTGGATGTTCTAGCTTTGAGTGAAACAGAGCTCCAGGGTAAATTGGAAAGAATGGATTGGGAATGTTTTAAGGTTAAAGTCAGTGGTTAGGGTGAGGGCAAGAGCTGAAGAAGGGATAGCACGTCTGCTGAAAGAGGAGTTATGGGAAAGTGTGAGAGAGTGTAAGAAGGTGAGCTTCAGATTGATGTGGGTATAAATGAAAGTGGATTACAAGAGGTGGGTGATTATTAGTGCTTATGCATCTGGCCATGAGAGGAATGGTGAAGAGAAATGAGTGTTTTGGGATCAGGTGAATGAGTGTGTCAGCATGTTTGATGTGAGACACTGGGAATTAGTGTTGGATGATTTTAATGCAAAAGTGAATTCTGTGGCAGTTAAGGATATATGAAATTGAATAGAAATGGTGAACAGTTTGTGGAGATATGTACTGATAAAGGGATGGTGATTGGTATTATTTGGTTCAGAAAGAGGGACATATGTATGTGGTTGGATAGAAAAGATGGGAGGTATTTAGGCAGGCAGTGCTAGAATGTGTGAGAGAAATATATGGCATGCAGAAGATGGGAGGTGCTAGGTGAGGGAGGTTAGTGAGTGGTGGAATGACGAAGTAAGAAAAATGCTTTTGAAAGAGATAAGATAGGTGTGTAGGAATTACTTGCGGGGATGGAGTGAGAGTGATTTGGAGATATACAAGAGAAGCAGCAGGAGGTCAAAAGGAAGGTGCAGGGGTTGAATATAGGGCGAAAGAGAGTTAGGGTAAGCGAGTATCAGCAAACTTTAGAAAGTATAAGAAAATGTTGTGAAATGAAGTTAGCAGAGTAAGAAAAACAAGAAAACAACTGGGAACTTTGGTGAAAGGGGCAAATGGGGAATTGGTGAACAGGCAGTGATGGGTTGACAAGATGGAGTGAGTATTTTGAAAGATTGTTGAATGTATTTGATGATAGGATAGCAGATGTAGGATGTTTGGGTCTGGGTGGTATGTGAACTGAGAGACTCATAGCAATTGGTTTGGTGAAAAGAGAATCAGATTAGCAATTATGCCCCAGATATGAGTGGTACTTTTCACCATTGGCATTTTTTCATTTTTCATAGTGTCCTCTTCAAATCTTCCTCCTACTCATCCATAACAACAAACTCCTCAGGATGTGCTGCTTCTGTAGTTTTCTCATGTTCTCTTCAAGATGCATCTGTAGCCTATAGCCTCTTCCTCTCTGTTGTTCCATAGCGTGAATGCAACTCCAACAATAACAAAATTTGTCCACCGTGCATGCTTTAGGTGATTACCAAGAACTTGCATTTTTAACAAACAGTGTTCTTTTCAGACCACTCACATTTCCTAAGAATATTTTAATGAGCTAGTCTTATTTATTGAAAGATTACATTGATGTTTAAACATTTCTTTTAGTGGGGCCCAAAAGTTAAAAGTGCACCTTTAGAAATTTAATTTTGAAATGTCCTAATCTCGTGTAGGGAGCATAATAAGAAATGAACTGTTACTGATTATTTGATAACACTTGCCTACCTGCAGGGAAGCATGGATGGAAGCCATTAAGCAAGTGTCTGAGAGGATATCAGAGTCATCATCTGGGCATTGTGTCCAGATCCAGGAGGCTGAGTCGGTGGAACAAATTCAGTTGAAATATTCAAGTGATGATGATGAAGATAGTCAAGGGTCACGGAGCTCTAAGAAAAAAAGAAAAATTGTAAGTATTGCATGTTGTAAGGAAAGTGCAATGGAGGCTGAGTTATCTGAAAAGAAAATTTTTGGATGATGAATACAATACTTGATGTATGCATGTGTAATGAGAAGAATGGCATGTATTTTGATAACCCGTTTGAACAATACGAGGAGGTATTTCTACATATTTGGTGCCCATTCTCTTGAACTTTACCATACAACTTTTTAACTTCATTATGCTGTCATCTTTTGCAGTTTTATCACTTAGCATATACCATTCATGCATTCTAATATTGTAAAACTACTTTTTTTTTCATCTTTTCTAACAAGTTCTTGCTTAGTTTCTTGCTATACCCTGAGTTTGCTGTTTCATTGCATCTTAGAAGAATATTTTACTTTCAGCATAATCAAACTTGTCCAGAAAATTTGTTGGCATATTTTTGCCTTCTAACCTCTCAACTCTCATATTTTAGGGAACATCAATATTGCCCTCTTTTGGACCTTTTCTATTAGTTCTTTGTTCTTTAGTGCATTTAGTGCATACTAGGTTAGATAAGGTGACTTTTTAGGATCAGGTTAGCAGATTTTGAAATGTTAAAAGAAAAAAATATGGCCCATCTAACAATTTGGGGATCCTGGCATGGGCATAAGCATCATCTGTTAGGTGTACAGTGTGTGTGGTGGCTAGTGGTGATTGAGACATAAATGTTTATAGACAATATTAATTTGTAATGTTTTCAGTTGTCCACCTTTGTTGTACATTTAACTGTTTGTCAAGTATTATTCTCTTATACTACATACACAGAATATTGAATATAATACCAGTATCAATTTTATGAAGTAAGATTTTAGAGCACTCTGATGAATATTAATAAACACTTTTAATGTATCGCACTCTCTCTTTTCACATTTATGTTTCTGAATCATTTCCCTACCATATTGATTAGAAAATGAATTACATTGTGCACAGATTTCAGATTTAACGAACAGGGCAAATATTGATACATTAAAACCCTCGATTTAATGAACTGATGGGGAGAAGGGGTGTCCGTTAATAGTGGATGTTCGTTAAATCGAATGTAACCTATGGGCCATTCTTTAAAACAATATACAGGTATGCAATATAAAGTTAACACACTTTCTTTTAACTCCTATATCACTTGATGCCATTTTGAATTATAAGGATTGCAAAATTATTTAAAAAAGAAAGTTGCAGTTCTCTGTATACAACCTGACTGCATACCTTGAGGCAGACTGAGACCGAAACAAAGCAAGTCTACCCAAGCTACCAAAAACAAGTGCGATATGAAATGCGCATGGTGCAGTGTTTAAGATATTTGAATTTTTTTTTATATTTTTTCAGTTACTATTAATTAGTGGATTATTATTTGCCCAGTTTGTTAATCTAAAATCCGTTATATATTTATTTATTTATTATACTTGATTGCTGTTTCCCACGTCAACGAGGTAGTGCCAGGCAACAGACAAAGAAAGACCCATCCACTCATATACATATAAATGCATATATACACAGTACATACACATACATACCAACATATACGTATATACATAAATACACATGCATATACATGTATACACATGTACATATTCATTCTTGCTCGCCTCCATCCATTCCTGACACCACCCCACCCCACAGGAAATAGCATCACGATCCCTGCATCAGCGAGGTAGTGCCAGGAAACAGATGAAAAAGGCCACATTTGCTCACAGTCAGTCTCTAGCTGTCATGTGTAATGCACCAAAACCACAGCTCCCTATCCATATCCAGGCCCCACAGACTTTTCCATGGTTTACCCCAGACCTTTCACATCCCCTGGTTCAGTCCATTGACAGAATGTTGACCCCAGTATACCACATCTTCCATTTCACTCTATTCCGTGCACGCCTTTCACCCTCCTGCATGTTCAGGCCCCAACCACTCAAAATCCCTTTCACTCCATCCTTCCACATCCAGTTTGGTCTCCTGCTTCTCCTTGTTCCTTCCACCTCTGACACATATATCCTCTTTGTCAACTTTTCCTCACTCATTCAATCCATGAAAGCTGTATACAACTTCTTACCTTTCCTGAAATAATTTTCCACAGTCATCTTTATTACAAAAATCTGATCCACACGTCCCCTACCTTTCCTGAAACCCCCTTGCTCTTCACTTATTCTGCATTCAGTCACTTCCATCACTCTGTAAATTGATATTCTTGCATACACTTTTCCTGGTATACTTTTGACTTATACCCCTATAATTGCTACATACATCCTTAGCACCTTTTCCTTCAAATAAAGGAACAATAGTAGCTTTCACCCAATCCTCGGGCACAGCCTTCTGTTTCCATGCTAAATTACAAATGCATCTACTCTATCACACTCTTTCCTCCATACTTCAGCATTTCAGCCGTAATGCTATCCACTCCAGTTGCTTTTCCTACCTTTAGCCTCATTATTGCCCTTCTTACCTCCCTCTTTGCTATAGACCCCAGCACTTGTATCCTCTTCCTTCCCTCCTTTCATACCTGTGCATGTAACAACTGCTGCCTCCCCTTTTACCACATTCATCATTTCTTCAAAATACTCTTTCCATCTTCCTTTCATTTCCTCCTTTTGATTCAACAGTTCCCCTTCCTTACTTCTCACATCAACATTTCCACTCTTACATCCACCTCTTTTCTTTTTGCACTTCCTTCCAGTATAGTTTCTAATTATCCCAAAACTCTTCACTTAACTTTCTTCCAAAATCATCTACTCTTTCTTTGCTTTCCTCTATCAGCTTCTTAACAGTCTGCTTGCATATTTTGTATTCTTCCCTCCTCCTTTGCTGAACTTCCACTGGTACATTCCCATTGAGCAGTCTACCACATGCCTTTTTCTTCTCTTCCACAACATTTCTAATCTCTTCTGTCCACCATGCATTGCCCTTTTTATTCCTGTATCTCACTACCTTGTATCCAAATACTTATTCTACAACCTTTACTAGTATCTCTCTAAACATTTTAAACACCTCATTCACACGTGATTGCCTTCCTACATTCACTGCACTTCCATCTAAGCTTTCAGTTACCTTCCTTTCATACTCCTTACTGTATTTTTCCCGATTCATCTTCTTGCTTGCCAGCACTTTTACCTCCATTCTTCCTTACACCTTAATGCTACTTCTCCCTGATCCTCATCCTCATAAGAACTGTGAAATGGTCAGAGTCTCCAAAGAATCCTCTCATGACTCTAGCATCCAGCACAGCCTTTCTCAATCTTTCATCCACTGCCATATAGTCAATCAAAGCCTTTTGCTCTTCTCTTCCATCATTTCTCATCCATGCATTAGAGTGTATGGGCTCAGTTTGGCAGTGGAAACAGGTCGTTGGAACAGGCATTGACATGGTTGCCTTCCTCTTGAGGAGCGCTTGTGCGTATTTGGTGATGTGCAGTCAGAACAACACGTGGTAGGGATGTGTCCCCAGACACAGTGCTCTAGAGATTTGTACAACTTTGATATGATACATGATGTATTCTCTACTGATGAAGTCACTTGCAGAATTATTCATGATGTTCTGAGTACATACAGTTAATAGATAGATATTTTCGCTGATAATTTTAGTCTTTTTATAGGAACGTAATATTTATAAACATTGTTTCAATCATGTTATAAGTAAATGCTCTGTTTGCTGGTTGCTTACTTTTTGTGTGTGTTTAATAGTTTATGAAATTTTTATGTTGGACTGCAGTTATGTTATTTAGGTAATTTGTGAGAGTGTTCCTTTTGTAATTATTATATATATTGTCTTGCTATCTGTGTTTTAACACATTGTAAGTTGTGGTCAATAAACTTATCTATCTATCTCTATATCTGTGGATCATCATGTGCTGAAAAAAGGTGTTTGCAAGGAATAAACCCCTCTCAACACAAATATCCACAGACACCACCATCCAGTAATGCTTGTTTACCAATGGCTTCTTAGGTAAGTCTCCTCCTTGTATATCAGCTGACTGTTCTACGTCTTCCATCTCATTCTTGTATCTCCCCTGACTATATGATCATTACAAAAAATTGCACTTGGGATCTTATCATGTTTCATTTTCTTTGTGGTTATATGCATTTACATACACATACATATATACACATGTACATATTCCTACTTGCTCACCCACATCCATTCCTGGTGTCACTCCACCCTACAGGAAAGAGCATCGCTACCCCGTGCGTCAGCTAGGTAGCGCCAGGAAACAGACAAGAGAGGCCACATTCGCTCACACTGTCTCTAGCTGTTATGTGTAATGCACCGAAACCACTGCTCCTTATCCACATTTTTTCTTTCCAGACACTAGACAACTTCGAGTTCCTTAAGGTACTTGGTAAAGGAACATTTGGAAAAGTAATTCTTTGTCGTGAAAAGGTAAGATATTGCTGTGTCAGTAATTTTTTTTATTGTAATTATTTCAAAGAGTTGATATTTATTCACCAAGCCTTACAAAAAAATTCAATTAATGGGAGATGAAATAGCAGTATCTTTTATTTAGAAAGATGTGTGACAGTAATGAAAAAATCTCAGCATTAGATACTAATTTATGTGATCCCCAACAGAGCAGCAACCATTTTTATGCTATAAAGATTCTGCGGAAGGATGTTATCATTAAGCGAGATGAGGTGGCTCACACACTCACTGAAAACCGTGTGTTACAGGTTGTGGATCATCCGTTCCTTACTGTAAGTTAGTTTAGTTATGATTAAGATAATTTTACCTATGGACAGAGCCCTATGAGCAAATGAGAGTGTGATTGCGTGATGGAGGTTAATATTCTGTTTCATCGACCTCTTTGACAAACCTAGTGCCTGTTAGGCTTGCAATATTTTATCACAGAGACCCAGAACCATATAGCAACCATCTTATATCTGTGACACTATGATGAATTGGTAAGGTGTCACCATACTGCCAGTAAACCAAATCACTTGTTGCTTGAGCAGACACAATGACTGTTTTTGTCAGTTAGCTTTCACCTCAGGTCTGTAGCTTCTGGACTTGAGATATTAGATAGGAATTCCTTTCTTTCATCTGTTTTATAGCATGAATTGCAAGTACTTTCCCCATATTTTAGAGCCTCATAACACATGATAGTGCACTGATCAGTTTGGCTAGCTAGGTGATCATCAGCTTGATGTTTTGTTGCAGCAGTTAATAATTTGGTTGATTTTTTAATCTTGTGTTAGATTATGCATTGTAGAATATTTGTTGTTTTGTGGAGGTTGTAGTTCTTTTCATGCTTGTTCACCTTTTCCCACCTTGTTGAGTTACCACCAGGAGTGAATGAGCAATGATCTCATTTACTCTTTTGTAATGCAATGAAACCAGAGAGCATCATCCACAGTCAAACCCCTCAGACCATTCTGTGGTTTCAGCTGATTCGTATGCCATGATTCACCCCATTGACAGCATGTTGCCCAGCTTATACCATATTGCTCCAGTCCATTCCCATGCATGCCTTTCATCCTCTTGAATGTTTAGGCCTGGATACCACAAAGCTTTTTATTTTACTCTATCCTTCTGTCTCCTCAGTCTCCCCCTCCCCTTTACTCCCCTGACTTTTGACACATATATACTTGTAGTCAGGCTTTTTTTTTCTTTTTTTCTTTTTTTTACTCGCCCATTCCATGTGTCCAAACCATTTCAGTACACCGTGGTTAGTTCTCGTTATCAGACTGCATTTACTACCACACCTTGCTCTTACGATGTTATTCCTAACACAGTCAACCTACCATACACCTCATATTTTCCTAGGGCATTTAATTTCCAGCTATCCATTCTCTTCCATTTATTTGCATTCAGTCAGAACCTTCAGGTATACCCATCATTGTCCTAATAAACACTGAACTCAGCCTCCACACATTCCTCATTGCTCCCTTGGACCTTAGACTCCTCTCCTACCCTCTGGCTTACAGCATCTCCTGCGGTTCCATCTGTTGCCATGACCACTCCTATATATCTAAAGCACTTCACTTCCTCCAGATTTTTGTTATTCAGACTCGCCTCCAACCATCAAGTCTTGATTCCGTGCCATGCCTCATTGCTATATTTTTGTTCACATTCATTCTCAACTTTTTTCTTTCATGCACACTCAAACTCGACACCAGCTAATGGAGTTTATGTCATGAGTCTTCCTCTAGAGCCTTGTTATCTGCAGACAGCCACCACCTCCTCTCCCAGCCCCCTTGTCCCCTCCCTAGCATACTTTAGACCCACCCTTCGCTTCACCACCTTGTCCATGAACAGATTAAACAGCTATGGTAACATTGTGCACAACCCAGATTTACTTCTTGGAAACACTCACCCTCCTCCCTGCCTACTCTTATGATAAAAACTTGTCTATGCATTTAATAACCCTCCCCCACTCATTATATGTTGTTAACACCTTCCACAAGCCATCTCTTTCAGTCCTCTCCTGTGCTTCAGGTCCATAAATGCCACACACAAATCCCTTTCTTTCTCCAAGTATATGTCATACAAATATTTCTAAGCAAATGCCTGATCTCCACATCTGTCACTTAAGCAAATACCCAGTCTACCCCTCTGCTATAAAGCCACATTGTTCTCCCCCGAATCTGATGCTCAGTGCTTTCCACCACCCTCTCAGTCACCATTCTGCCATACACTTTATTTGGTAAAGTCAACATAATTGTACCTCTGTAATTTGACCATTTATTTTTGTTCCCCTTGCATTTATTTAAGGGATGCATTTTGTAGTCCTCAGCAACCTGACGTCAGGTAGAGCTATGTGCCACCTCATCACTGTGCTGTAATGTTATAGACCTGGGAGCATCAGCAGTATGGTTGTTGAGTCTTTATGAACAAGAATCAAATAGCCTCATAGGTATTATGGTTGTTGAAGAAGGTGAGTTTTCATGGATATATCCTGTTTGAGGGTTAACCCATTTCCACCCCCCACTGAGCTTGTGTTCTCTCTGATGCTCATAGGGCTAAGCCTGTCGGAAAGAAAGGTTTATCATGCTTCAGAACATATGTTATTTGGAACATAGAGTAACTGCTTATAATTTGACACTTCTGAAATGGTGATTTGAGATATTGAAAGAAGTTAAGTTTGTATTTTATTCCTTAATTCATTGCAGTACCTGAAGTACTCTTTCCAAACAAATGATCGTCTTTGTTTTGTGATGGAGTATGTCAATGGAGGAGAGCTGTTCTTTCACCTTAACCAGGAGCGCATATTTCCTGAAGAACGTGCCAAGTTTTATGGGGCAGAGATCTGCCTTGCCCTCGGTTACTTACATGAAAGAAATATAATCTACCGGGATTTAAAGGTATTAATGGGCTCTTATCTGTTACCTCTAATGAATTTTTTTCTTTAGTAGCTTAATAACCTGAGGATACATCTGCTTATGTGGAAAATCCAGCCATCAAGTTGGATTTTTTTTTTTTTTTTTTTTTTTTTTTTTTTTTTACCAATATTTTGCTGGGAAAAAATGAGTCGAGACCATCTCAAATGAACATGGTAGAGATAAAACTGTACAAATTAATCAGCACTCCACAGGTGCTTTCAGAGGTTTTGAAAGTGGAAAGGTTATGTGAATTCAAACCTGGGGTTGAAATATATGTTGGGGGACATTATGGCCTGTAAATAAGCAATTAATGGTTACTCTTTTAAAAGATTCTGTGATTATTTGGTTCATATTTATTGGGTATCTGCCGCCTTGGAAAGGCATTATGAGATATTTACCATGACTATTTTGAGTATAGAAGCATTTCATTTTTGTGGCCAGAATTCTTGGAATTTTTAGTATTTTTGTGAGAGTAATAGATTATCTTGAAAACCTCAGCATGAGAACTATTTTTCTTGCTGAATTTGAATTGGGAGTTGAAATATATGTTGGGGGACATGAAGACCTGAAAATAAGTAATTAATTACTACTCTTTTAGAAGATTCCATGATTATTTGGTTTATATTTATTGGGTATTTGTTGCCTTGGGGAAGCATTATGAGGTATTATCCATGATTATTTCAAATATAGAAGCTTTTTATTATCATTATGTCAAATTTCAGTTTTAGGCTGGAAATTTTTTGGGTATTTTTATAAGGGTAATAGATATACTTGAAAACCTCAGTAAAAGGACTGTTTTTAATGCTGAATTTAAATCTGGGGTTGTTACATATGCTGGAGGACATTAAGGCTTGTAAGTAGGTAAATAATGGTTACTCTTTTAGAAGATACTGTGATTATTCATTATGTATTCAATGGTTATCTTTTGCCTTGGGGAAGCATTATGAGGTATTTTCTGTGATTATATTAAGTATAGAAGAGTTATGTCAATTTTAAGTTTTAAAACAAAAAGATTTTTGGCCTAAAAAATTCCCCGAAGTAGTACTGTACTTATAGTTTTGGTATTTTTGTCAGGGTAATAGATTTGCTTGAAAACCTCAGTATAAGGACTATTTTTCATGCTGATTTCGAATCTTGGATTGAGATATATCTTGGGGGACATTAAAGCCTGTACATAAGCAATTAATAATTACTCTTTTCCAAGATTCTGTGATTGTTTGTGTTTAATGGTATCTGTCTTGTAGGGGAAACATTATGAATTATTTTCTGTGATTATTTCAAGTATAGAAACGTTTATTTATATCTTGTATGCTGGTGGTAGGAAGCATAAAAGATGAATTAGTTGCACTTTAGATGTCTTATCTCTGGTGGCAGACTCTAGAAACCCCATTGTTGGGAAAGTGTAGAAAGGGAGATAGTTGGAAGTAAATGTGACTGAAAATAAGGTAATGAGATACTGCTGGAAGATGAGACAGGATACTTGTAGAAAATGGAGTGTGCTAGGTATCGTGGAGTGGACTTGGTATTGGATGGAACCATGGGGGCTGAAGTGTCACAACATGGAAGAAGGGTTTAAGATCCTGGGTGCCTTAAGGAATGTGTGGAAGGATGGATCAAGGTCTTTATGCCCATGTTAAGTGAGTATACTTTTTTCTTTTCTCCTCCTCCTCCTCCTCTCTCTCTCTCTCTCTCTCTCTCTCTCTCTCTCTCTCTCTCTCTCTCTCTCTCTCTCTCT
>JAYMFT010223687.1:0-11308 GCA_038088735.1 Panulirus argus | reverse complement strand
TATCTATATATATATATATATATATCTCTATATCCGACCTCCCAACTCAGTCTTAAACGCCAACCCACCATACATACACCCATCAGCAACCACACTCCTTTTACAAACACAAGTCACACTCTCCCGTCTCTACTCTGCACATCACCCATCACTATAACACTACATATACCGTTTCAGCATATCCCAAGACCCTTCCTGCCCACGATGCATCTACTATAAGGGAGACAGCTAGCACTTAACAGCTTAACTGACCTCCGCTCTCTGCACGTAGACACGTGCACATCACAACATTGCATGACCTGTGGCCCCGACTATGGCCTGAGCGTTGCAGGGGCCTCATAAATATACAAGGGAATCCTGGGGTAGGAAGTATTCACACACACTCTAGGTTACCGTAAACATCCATTCATCGTGCAACCCCGAAAGGAGGATGAACAGCTGGGTTGGCTGTGAGCTGACTGCCCTGTCCAGCACATGGACCCCGTGCGCGATTCGTAATCAGCGACGCTTACCACCACACAACAGAAGCAAAATTTATTGATTTACTAATACGTCAAGTTTAGAAAACATCACTTCATGCATGTCTGACAAAATTGGCCGTTTGTGTATTCAGACGGACGGGCGCACGTGGTAACCAACCAACCGTATGATCCAGATGGAAGGCAGGGCAAACTCAGGGGTGGCCGGCCAGTCTAGCATCAGTTACTAATGAAGAAAATGAAATAAGGAAGAAGACGCCCATCATCTGATGAAGGAGGAACAGGATGTACTGTGAAGCAATAACCTTTTGGAAATTCCTTAATTATCAACATCATCTATACTCAATAATCCAGTGTTAAGTGTTAAGTATAGCTTACGTCACAAATGCCGTACCCCATAGGTATGTATGTAAGTGTTAAGTACAGTTTGTGCCACAAACTTCACATCTCGTGGGTTTGTAAGCGTTATTTACGGTTTGTCATAAAATCCACCTCATGGGAAAGCTTACAGTGTTAAGTACAGTTTACGTCCCAAACTCCGGAACTCAGGTATATAAGTGTTAAGTAATATCGAGAGATTCGAACCGCTAAAAAGCCGTGACACTAGCGCGCCTGTGGGTAATGGACTGTCCCGTACACTGCAAACAACAGATCAGTCCCCTCTGGGCAGCTCAGACAGTGACGTGGGGAGATATCAAGTGGCCTTGGCAGGGATGGCAGCGGCCGACTTGTGTCACCTCGGGCACAGCACTAGCTATTTCCTCCCTGCTGGAGGCTGGGCGGAGCCAGACTTGATGGAAGCTGGGCGGGGTTGAGTTTGCTGGCGGTTTGGCGGGCGTAGGTTTGCTACAGGCTGAGTGGGGTTGGACTTACTGGAGGCTGGACGGGGATGAATGTGCTGGAGGCTAGACGAGGCTGGTCTTGCTGGAGGCTGGACGGGATCGAGCTTGCTGAAGGCTAAAGTGGGGTTGGGCTTGCTGAAGGACGGGCGGGGTCGGGCTCGCTAGGGGCTGGGTGGAGTGAGGCTTGCTGGGGGCTGGCCTGGGCAGGGAGGGCTGGTGGCAACACGCGAGTGAGGTGGCCTATCCTACAGCGTCGTTAAGGTCACAACCCATCAATTACCCGGCCATGAATAATCTGTCCCAAACACTGTCGCTCTGACACTGGCCAGGGCAGCTCTCAGGGGATACGCCACGCAGACCCATCCTCCACAGGACCCACAGATACAAATCCTTAGACCACTGCATCTAATAAAATTTTTCTTTCTTCAGTTGATCCATTCACTGATCTATTAATCCAGTTTAGTCAAATATTGAACATTATTATTATCATTACTATTATTTTCATCATTTATCATCATCAATATCATTATCATATTATTAACATTATTATCATTATCACTATTATTATTATTAATATTATCATTATTATTATTATCATTATTATAATCATTACTATCATTGGAATCCCATGACCGGAAATGCATCAACGTTTGGACCCCCGTCCAGCCAGCGTACCAACGTCTAAATTTAACACATGAACAGGTTTTCATTCGGAGTAAAATCAAGGTTTACGACTCGAGACGGTAACATTAAGTGTGATCGACGGCAATACAGGGAAGCCATGGATTAAAATAATTAATCAACTACCCTGATATGTTTTTCCTTTGTGCTTCGTTGGTGTTATATTGAAACGCAATCAATGGCGTCTAATATCCTGTGTGTGATTACTATCCGTGTCTTACGGGGAGAGAGGTTCAAACACGTGTTACCCCGTCTCTTAACCTTGTATATACAAAGGAATACATAGACATTCAAATAGTAACAGACCATTGGGTCATTACGAGGCTGTTTGTGATAGCGGAAGATGTCAGAAACTCTGAGATCAGTGCGGTAAAAGTTTGAAGGTGTACAAATAATTTAAAGAGAATAACCTGCAAATCATCAGTGTGACTAAGGAGGTGCAAATAATGTTAGTCGTGGACTTGCAGCGAAACAGGAATCGAATCAATTCTTTGATTAAACGTATCTATTCTTTTTTTTAATCACTCTGATTGGCAAATCGTTCCATACGTTAACAATCTTGTTGAAGAAAAAGTACTTCTCTTCATTCGAGGTAAAATGCTTGCCCTCCAGAATGTAGCCATTACTGCGAGTGAAATCAAACGAATCAAGCCTTCACTAACTTGATAATTTTGATTACTTGCATTAGATCAGCTCTTAATTTCTCTTTTCTATGCTATATAGATTCAAGTCGTTTGCTCTGCTCTCGAGACTTATCACCTTTCTTGAATATCGGTCTTACTCTGGCAAACTTCCATTTATATCATGAACTTTTCCCATAGCGAGTGACTTCCCGAGAAGGGCAGTCAAGGGCTCAATTACCTTATTTTCCACCTCTTGCATCGTTCTCGGATAAAACTCATCAGGGTCTGCAGTCTCATATATTTTCATTCCGTCTTTTGCTGATAGTACGTCGTCAGCTTTTATGTCAGTTCGTTGAAGAACTTTATCCCCAGACACGTTTGTCTTTGATGTCAATAATCAAAGAAAATCAGCTTCACACTTGGATGATGTCGAGGGCATCGAGCACGAAGTAAGGCTCGTCGGCAACTCTATAACCCGAGGACAGCTGGAGGAATTCTGCTCCTGAAACCCTTCACGCCGGAGACGGATTTTGTTTTCCAGGTGCCCGGGTAGATGACGTTGCCGACGCACTAATGGTAATACACTTCTTGTTTGTCATGCAGGTATCAGCGATGTACTGAAGGAAAGATTGGTGGAGCTGTTAGAGAAATATCGCCGGCTTATTCAACGTTTTCGAGAAGAAACTAATAATATTATGAATTCAGTTCTTCCCAGGATCGGCACTAGGAACGCCTTCTTTGGTAAGGCGTTCCAGTCTAGATAATAGATTAATGAACCTCTGTTGTCAGGCAGGAGTTGAGTTCATAAACTTGTGGCAGTCTAGTCTGATATTATTATGAATGACGGACTACTCCTGAATGAAGTAGGAGCTGCGCGTTTTGGTAGGCTCCTTAGTGTGTCTACACGTGCGTTTTGGTCAAGAAAATGCAGCCCGTGTAAGGCAGACCCATCCCGCTCGATAAGTATCTTTCCAATCAGGTCCCAGTTTATCAAAAAATATCTAATGTTAATGCTTTGAGTATACTCAATAAAATCTCGGAGTTAGTGACGACAACGTTAGAATGAAATTATATGATTTGGTTTTTGCTCTTGAGAGCTGTCTGCTTGTGTGCCTCCACCACTAGCTATACTATGCAATACTCGGCAAGCTCCTGCGTCACATGATCATAGTGTAGCCGTCAGCAACTCAAGGGTGGACCGTCTTGATAACTTTTTCTTTCCCTACACGTCGAAGCTTTGGAACTCTCTACCTTCTCACGTCTTTCCCAATAACTATTACTTGGCACATTCTAAATAACAGGTTCTTCACTTCCTCTAGAATTCGTATACACTTTCCCTTGTCTCTTCTTTTTCCTTTTCATTAACCTCTCTATATTTCAATTAAGGCCTAGCCTTAATGTGGACTTTTGTCTCTTTGAGTTTATGGGCTACATTCTTAGACAACAGGATTTTTCTATATCTCACCGTTCCACCATATTGGCTTCGTTTCAGAAACAGACCATCTACTAAACAACGACACGTATGTTCCCTCTACTGCTTTGATGGTTTTACTGAAGCCATTCCAAGCTACGTTTTCATTGACAATATCATCCCGAGTTTGCCTGTCATGAGCAACGCGAAGATCATTAAAATTTGCTCGTTTAAAATCGGATATTTTTTCGCGACTGTCATGTTGACCAATACTGCATGCAGTGTTGAAAGTTATTTGTCGGTGAACACGAGCCAAACTTTTCTCCAACTTCAACATTATTAACAAGATCCTCATTTGAAGTTAGAAAGAAATCTAATATATTCTCGTCACGAGTAGAGTTCTTGACTAACTAGATCGAAGCACTATCATGCAAATTTAGATAAGAGACAACGCTCGGGGTTAATGGAAAGGAATTCTCCCTATTTAGATATCGATATTCCACTATGCTAGAATCCTGTTCATTACATATTTCTGCTAACTGTTCATAAAATCTTTCGTCTACCTCTGGTATCTGCGAGGAGGGCCTATAAACAATTTTCCATTACAATAAAATGTGTCTAGTCAACCATGTGTAACGAAAAAGTAAAAAAATCAGCAGAGTAAAGGATGTTGTCATTGTTAGATTAAGGTTATGTTTCGGTGTTACTGGAGCTTTGGCCGAAGCGGAGACGTTAATCGTATGAATTATAGTTTGTGACCCGAAATGAGATATGTACACACGCTAGAACATTATGCCTTAGATTGTGAAAAAAACAGACCTTTTAGGGACAGGTTCGAACAAACATTGCAAGAAATAGCACAACACCTTATTGTAAAATGACACCTGAAATTCTAACATTTTATCCACTTTTAGAACGAGAAGATAAACATACTATATGAAAGACTGTAACCTTGCGTAAAGAACTTTGTAAGTCTTTATGTATAATTATAGCCACAAGGGTCTGACAAAGACCATTTGTGACCTCCGTAATCCTCCGACGCTCCTATGAACAGGTGAATATGGTCGCCACAATAACGTACCCGCTGAGAAGGGAACATAGACCAACCTGGTTGCATAGACGGATGTGTCCAGCGGCCTTAACTCTTCACCTATGAATCAGATTGTATCCGCTAGACGTTCCTCTGATGTTCTAACGTCACTTTTGTTCTTAAGGAAGTCACGTACATCTCTAACCAAATGACTCTTTATATGACAGTGCTTTTTAAAGAAGTGGCTAACGGTATATATATCCACTTAATATGATATGTGTGTTCAAATGACGGTGCTTACGTACGGTGTATCTCTTACCACTTGGCACTTGTTTTAATGGAAGATGTGTAGGGTAAATCTTTAACCAATAGGGCCCTCCTTTTGAAGGAATCCTCACATGCCTCTGGCCATTATGAGAGTTATGTACATCCCCAGCCAATATGACGCTTATTTTGAATGACGACATGTCTGGTATATCTCTCGTCATTAAGGTGTTCCTAACACCTAAAATTTAAGGCTACATTAGTACCCTAAAGACATTATTATTTTCATGTTAGTCACGTATTACATTTAGCTAATAAAGCGGATTTTATTCTTTACTAGCTCTTTCGACTTTACAGTTTTTCGGTGCTATACCTGATAAGGGCAAAAGCTAATAAATCGAGCACTATGAACCAAAAATTGATCCCTAGCTACTGGGACGTTCCTTTCAACTCCATTCATAACCACACTACTGCTGCAGCATTATTTCATAACGTCTCACACTCCTTTCAATATACATGCTAATGCCCATACCAAAAGCGGGTCTGGACCTGCACTTTAAACGAAAGGAGGTTGTAGGCGTCAGGGAAAACATGCGGAGGTTGGAAACTCCATATTATCGCTACGGAATGAGAGAACCAGAGGTAGAAACGTTAATCCACAGAACCGCCAACGTTCTTACACACTACTGCGGGATCTAACGCGCGGAGGGACGCAAGTAGCTCTCTTGCTTGAGCAGGACTCGAAGTCTTATCCTTAAGGAGAGAGAGAGAGAGAGAGAGAGAGAGAGAGAGAGAGAGAGAGAATGCCTCCAACTGCTCTCTCGACGAGGAAAGAAGGACAACTCCCTCAAGTCTGTGAGCAATATATGACATAGTCTGTATTTCATCAAGCTCATAATAATTCCTCAGTGGGGAAAACTACCGCCTGTGTGTATGAAAACCCAAGACTCTGTTCATGGTTTCTAGGAAAACCCTTAACAATATCGTGTTCTCTCTCCGCTATTTACAGTTCACCAACCTTGGTCATAACCATGTCTAGTAAGCATCTCCTGCACGTAACAGATAATCTATAGGTACTGCAGCACAAGCGTCAATGCTAATGTACGTTCTGCCTTTAACATTATAACCATCAATAAAAGATTTCAAAGAAACTCGTTTGATTTACATTCTGACTATCTTATCACTGTCATCTGTTGCTGCATTCAGAGTTGGTAGAATGAGTACACGGTTCAGATGTTTGTCCTTTCACTTAACGCGAAACTTGAAGCCTACATCTGGTAGCACGAGTGTCCTGGTATATATACGCAGTTGGTTTCCTTGAATGGGCTGTGTGAGCATTTGTGTGTGACTCTCTCTTGTAGGTGATCACTAAATGTGATTATTAATTCCGTGTTACAGGGAGAGAGTTCTATACTCATGCCGCCCCGTCTCTTAATCTTCAAATCTCCCTTCCTAGAGAAATAAAAGAAGTCTACCAATACGACTCGGCAAAGAAACTCCCCGTGCCCATGCCCGCCTGGCCAGCTCACCTGAAATTCGAACCATGCGCCGAGGGAATGGACACCTCTCAGAAGCGCTGTTCATCACGTATGCCTTTACAAGACGTTGGGGAAACACACCTGGCTTTCAGTACCAGCTGATGATGAAAACGAAAGCCTCAAAAGACAGGAAGTTCATTAAACCTAATTTCAGGCTGTGAAGTCTGCTATGCCAAGTGTCTGGGTCTGTGAAGTTTTTACTGCCGAGTGTCTGGATTTAAAAATGCTTTCATGTTAAGTTTTTGGATTTATGACGTTTACTCCGGCTGGTTCTGGGGTCCACAACACTACCTATGGCTTAGGGAGGTCAGGGAAAAGGAAACTCATTTTCTCTCCAATCCTCACAACTGCTACAAATGAAGCCAGCCAACATGAGCGTGAAAATCCGGGACTCTAATTACTAGTTCATTTACGACCGACACCTTATTCACTTGCATACCTAAACGAACTATTTACACCCAAGGATCGGAGTAAATAAGGAATTGAAGGGCATTCGGCACACAGGCAGCCAAGCTGTTCATCCTCCCGTCGTGGCTGGTACTTGGCTGGTTATCTGGGTTCTTGGTTTCCCTTCCCAGTCTCATCACTGCAAGGCGCTATCTGTTGCAGCTCAGTCAGGTTCAACAACCACATGGCTTGTAACAGCCCCTCACAACCACTAGGCCCGTGACAGCTAACGCCACACGGACCCCTGACGATACCTCACTCCAACCTCGCCCTCTTCTGGATACTCCCAAAGACCCTTCTGGTCTCTCTGACTAACAACTCCGCTCCAAAGGATCGATAACCACTACACCAGACCCCAGTAGGCCATTCACCTACCTACCGTCCGACCCATAACAACTCCCACGTCTTCATCTCAGCTGTTCCCAGGAGAGCCAGCGATCCTCCATACGCCGCTCGACACGAGGTGGTGGGGTTCCAGCCGGCCACCGCCTTACTAGTGTACCGCTAGGTCGACACTACGTACTTCCGGCGGGGGTTATGACTGCTACAGCCCTCACGCCAAGAGCTGCCGTGTGTGTGTGTGTTTTACTAGGAGAGAGAGTTTTACACTCGTGTTGCCTCGCCCCTTAACTTTGTATATATGCAACATGTCTTTACTCCTGTGTGTGGATCATCTGAAGATTCCCCCCCGCCCCACCACACACACACAAACACACATTTTTCTAGGCTAGGCTAGGTTAGGTTAGGTTAGAGTACAAGTCTAACCTAAGAAAACGTTGGTTATAAATCTCCATGTGATCCACACACACACACCATCCTCAGCCAGGTGCAATCCAACAACCACCTCGCCGGGTCTTGAGGGGCCGCACTCACCCAACACTGTCCCGACCTGGCTGACTGACTGAGCGCCCAAGAGGATTTTTGATATGTGCCGGGAACCCCGTCAAATTTATTGTGCACCCCTTACTCATCCTGTGATCGGTAGCGCAGAAGGATTACAGGGGTCACAGAGGTTCTTAGTCAGACCCCAGTGGGTTGATATTACATGTATTACATAGTTACATAGTTTCATATGTTGAGTTCTACCTACTAGATGCAAAGTGGATCCAAACTTAAAATTTCAGGTATCTTGTCATTAACACTAAGGTGTTGTGACATTTATTGCTGGGTTTGTATAGATCCATCCCTAAACGGCTCTGTTTTTTCACATTCTAAGACATAGTGTTCTAGTTTGTGTAGATCTAGGGTTATAGCATCTGTAATTGGGTAATTAAAGTGGGGGTTTGCCAGGAGACGTTCGACATCTTGCAAACACATGACATCAATGTCCTCGGTAACAACCTTGTGATGGAGATCAGAATACCTTTTTTTCATAGAGGAAATGTTCCAACTGAGTACTGTGATATCACTATATTGTTGAACAATGTTCCTGTTAGCCATTTTCCTTATAAGTTGCATGGATCTCCCTTAAGATGTCAAGTCTTTCATGTATTTCTTTGTACTGATTTAGCACAACGTTTCTTAGTTCTTTATTTTCGGTAACTGTGGGATGACTTAAAAGGTTTCTTTCGTTAAATACGTAATTATGCTGCATGAAATCATATGTTTATCTTACTTCAAGCTTCTATGCACCCGACGAGAGAGACTCACCCCACCACTAGACAAATAAGCAAGATAAAGTGCAGGAAACGTGTAAGAACAGTTAAACAACTTGAGAGTGACGAGGGCACAGTTCACATCAAACACCACGTACGCTGACTCTAGCGGCGAACGTACAAATCAAAAACCCTTGAGAGGAATGAAAAAAAAAGATAAAAAGATAAATCTCGTTATTTCAAAAGAAATCTACTTAACCGGCAATTTGTTTCCCTTGACTTCCGGCGGCTGTGAGCTGCTACAACCACATGTACTGCCCGCCGCACCCCGTCCCTGACACGCGCCTCGGACCGCATGGCTCCCTCATTGCCAAGGGCAAGGTCTGACAACTGTCCTGAATATCTTGAGAAAAAGATGATCAATTTTCCTCGACTGTTGGTTACCATATTAATCACGGGCTTGTATTGGCCCTAGCAGTCGATAGGCCTACAGTCCACCATAAACAACCAACCTTATGACCGCTGACACCTCCTGCGATAATCTATTTCTTAAGATGAACCAGAAGAAGAAGCAGTACTCACCTGGTCCAGGGTTCCGCGGGGGCGTGGCCAGCTTAGGGGCGTTTCCATGTGAGGTGCGTCGCCGCGTAGGGATGTACCAGCGTTCCAGTGGGGGTTGTGGTTGCTGCGTATCCGTGCCGACGCGAGGGGCGTGGCCGTGAGGGCGTGCCGCGTAAAGGAGTGGCTTCCTCTTGTGGTGGGCCGCGCGTGGTGCTGCACCCACCACAGCACTCCTCCTCTGTCGCTTGCTCGGGACACCCACACACACACACACACACACCTCACCTGCGGCTCCCCATCCTCACTCGTGCATCACTAATCAAATATTTGAGGAAATCTACACTATTAACAATTTTCATGATCCTCTTGTACTTAGGTAAACCATTTCTTTTCACCTGCCTTGTTTCAATCACTTGATCCTCACAAACCCCAACTTGGGGATTCACTGAGATGGTCATGAACCGTCGAATCAATTCTATTCCAGTAAAACCCAAGCTGGTTCTCACACTACCACCAGCTTCTTACACTAATACACCTTCAACCTTCCAGTTCAACGTGAAGGTACATCCAACCTCACTTTTTGAGACACTTGGCCCATTACTCGACCCACAGTCTTTAACTTGGACACTCACAACATGACTTTTTCCAGCGCCCTTGCAACCGCTGATCAAAATCTCCCGAACCAACTAAATAACGAAGAGCTTCTCACTTCTTGTTTAACGGCTTCCTCACACTCGTCACTGATGTCACAACATTCTGAAACCCTCTCTTTCCCTCGCACATGCGACTCCCTTTGCTTCATCACACCGTGGCCGAGACATTCCCATGATCTTCGCTTTTCCCTTAAACTCCACTTAATGACTCTTGGGGTCATTAGTAATTGGGCGGAAACACTCTCTTAGTATCACATTACAACGATATCCTCAAGGCGTAACATATCCCACGAACCGTTCCTCAACTGTGTACGAACCTCCAGCAAATGTTTGACAAGTCTATTTACACCAAGAAGGTTATGTGATTTTCCAGGTTCATCCTGTTACGCTTTTGCCACACGATTTTGTCCTCTCCGTCACCCCGTTACAGAGGTCATTTTCTTCACTTTGTCGGACACTGTCTGTCGAGTTCAGTCCCGCCATCTGTGGATGAAAAGCACATATGTGAGTCATGAATGCCTGAGGTGTTCACTGCTGCTTCACTCGGCCGGAAAACCTTATAACTAACAAACATAAGGGCAACGGTGGAGGGCAAGGGAGGTTAAAGCCTTTTCATGAAGACTTTTCCCCATCTGTCTATCGATCTACATTCTCTAACTGTACCATGAATATTCGTGAGCACCTCAAAGAGATGCGACTTACAGAGAGGTGGACTAGTCTGTCTGGGATCAAAGGTAGTAGAGACCATCCCATTTAACGTATTTACAATACATTATCTCAGGCGACCATATTTTTCTTTCCCACCATCTTACTACCACCAGAGACTCCTCTAAACTCATAATGATTGATTTGATTGGTGCCGGTTACCCCAGCATATATACTGTGCATCTCATACTCATCCTGTGAGCGGTAGCGCAAAAGGATTACAGGGGTCACAAAGGGTGTTAGTCAGACCCCTGGGGGTTGATATTACATAGGATGTTACATTTCATAACAGGTATTTCATTATATACAGTACATAGTTTCATATGGTAAGTTTTACTAACTAGATGCAAAAAGTGGATACAAACTTAAAATTTCAGGTATCTTGTTATTAACAATAACAACAACAAGGACGAATCAATCCCTTGTATAAACGGAGCAACTGTTCAGAAGAGAAAAAGTTACGACATCTAAACAGTACA
>JAYMFT010223676.1:0-11309 GCA_038088735.1 Panulirus argus | reverse complement strand
GGACCGACTGCCGCAACCAGGATTCGAACCTATGCGCTCGACCCTGGGAGGCGGCCCGTGAATGCGTCACGGCCAGGAAAGCTAACCACTACACCACGGGAGTCCATATTATATATATATATATATATATCATATAAATCATATATCATATATAAATCACATAGATTATCTAAGACATGAAGTTTGCTCTAACTACACTGTTAAAGATCATCTGGGGAAGTCTTCACTGCATCATTGCCAAAGGACCATTGTCCATAGGTCGGTGACATTTCACTGTATCAATTCACAAAGAGACTGCACCGCTTACAGCCCCCCCCCCCCATATACCGGGGCGCCCCCATTTACAGGAGGAGGGGGGAAATTCTCTAGTCATTTACTGCTCTTAATTAACATTCTGATAATTAGCACTTAATGGCTCCTGAGAGAGATAGCTTTCTCTACTTAACATTTACATACTTTAAAAATATATTTCGGTGGGGGGGGGGGAAGGTGAAGAAGGGAGGGTAATTCTATTTTTTCTCTCACTTTTATGACTACGTGCTCTCTCTCTCTCTCTCTGCTCATGTATGCGTATATATGCGTCCATGCATCCGTTCTAATAAAGCATGTACATACCTGTGCCCATACATGCATGCACTGTATACATACATACATACAACCGAGACACTTCCCTTTATCTTATCGTCTTATCTTCAGCAGAGCTGTAAAACAGCTGTTTCCCCTCAGGTCCAGCTGCTCTTTCCTTCCTTTGCTGTTTCCATCTTTGTTTCATTTTCTAGTCCACACACAACAGGTCATCAGCGAGTCTTTTATATATATATATATATATATGAGAGAGAGAGTATTGTGGAAGTGATCACGGAATACGAGTTGTACTTCTTGAGGGAGAAGATGGAGTGCGTGTTGCGGTAAGTGAGGGAGAGAAGGAGTGTATGGTGGAGAAAGTGAGGGAGAGGAGGAGGGTGTGGTGGGGAAAGTTAGGGAGGGAAGGAGGGTGTATGTGTTGGTGAGGGAGAGAGGGAGGGTGGGTGAGTGTGCTGGGGAAGTGAGGGAGAAAGTGAGTGTGTGTGTTGGTTAGGGAGGGAGTGAAGGAGTGTCTGGTGGTGCAGGAGGTGGCGGGTGGATGTCGGCGGGTTCTGACGCCGACCTTACCTGAGCTGGTCAGGTGGGCGACTCCCGGCGGGGAGCCTCCTCCACCACCACCACCCCTGGCTTACTCCAACACCACCACCACCACTGGCTTCCTCCACCACCACTACCACCTTTGCTTCCTCCACCACCACCACCTAAGCTTCCTCCACCACAACGACCCTGGCTTCCTCCTCCACCACCACCAATAACAATCTGGGTTCCTCTAGCACCAACATCACCACATTGGGCTCACCCACCATCATCTACACCATCACCAACAACACCAACTCAATCTCAACCTACACCAGCCTCTTCGCCTCAGACCCCATGCTTCTCATAACCTTAGCCAGTGCAGTGTTGTGTGACAGTGTGGTACGCCAGTGTGGTCAGACAGTGTGGTCTGAAAATGTGGTGGAACAATGTGGTGTGACATTGTGGTATAAGAATGTGGTGAGACTGTGAGGTGCGAAAGTGTGGTATGACAGTGTGGCGTTTCTGCCCCACTTCTAGCTGCCCTTCCCGTAGCTACCCTTCACCTCTCCCTCCTAAAACTACCCCTCGTATAACTACCCCTCCTAAAACTACCCCTCCATCTATGAAAAGTATATTCAGAACGAAACTTACATAGAAAACCTAAAGTAAAAAAATATAGACCAACTAAGAATGAAATTATTTTAGGCATCCCTAAAGAAAACAAGATTAAATTATGAAGTTACATGTGTCTACCATTACTTAAATTCCTCTTTATGTAAGCTCTTTATCTGTTAGAAAAATACAGCGTCAGTATATATTAAACAAAATTGCGTTTTAATTCTAAGATTTCATTGTTTAAAAAGTACGCCCAACTATTCATTCGTAAAAAGAAAGAAATATACATATATAGTAATAGCCATATTTACCGCATGTTTGTTTTATTTTCAACCGACTCAGAAATTTGTGATTTTAAATGAAAGTTTTTAATCTCCTTTATAACCAGAAATCATAACCATTCAAGGGACTTTTTTTGTACCCGTATATATGGGTTAGGTTCAGGAAAAAAAAAAATCAAGTTTGCAAACAAATACAAGTCCACTGTATATTTCGACTGCATTTTCAGAAAAAAAATTTAAATTATTAAGCCATTAAGTCTACAAATAGACTCTTCGCCGTGTATCCTGGGAAAATAAACGGCCAGCCATCGTTATGGGAGCGTGATGACAGCGGTTTGTTTACGTTTCCCAGTACAAGCGCGATGCATACTGCGATGCGCGCCAACAGATGGCAGTCGCGTCGGACACTTCAAGACGTCATTTGTTTTTCTCTATTATATTTATGCCAAAAACCGACCACCCAAATTCAGAGGAAACAAGCCCTAAATGCACTTACAGTATAATGATACTACTAGTACTACTACTACTACTACTAATAATAATAATAATAATAATAATCTTCATATACCTACTCGCCGTTTCCCGCGTTAGCATAGTAGCGCCAGGAACAGACTAAAAGCTGCCTTATTGCTCAAACCCACTCTCTAGTGCAGTGAAGTCAGGACCTCCCTGCCCTCGACCAAGCCCCACAGACCGTTCTACTGCTTCCCCTAGCCATCCCATACCCCGTGGATATACCGCATCGCTCCAGTTCTCTCTATCCCATGCATGCCTCCACCCTCCTGCACGTTCAGGCTTCAAAAACTCAAAGCATCTTTCATCCCAGGATGTGCTGAAACGGTCTGGACACATGGAGAGGAAGAGTGAAGAAATGGAGGGAGGATGAGTGGAAAGGGAGCACCAAGGAGCTAGATGGATGGAGTAAAAAATAGGCTTTGGGGTATCGGGGTCTGAAAAATCAGGAGGGTGAGAGGCGTGCATGGGATAGAATGAATTACAGTAACAATAATGGTTCAAGGAAACATCCTCATGTATTGTAATTCACCGTATTTACACTGGAAATACCAAAGGTATATATTTAATAGAACCTGTATACATTAAAGAAGATGAATGGAGTTACTTATGATTTCCAAAATACATGACATATGGACATACCTCTACATTCAACATCAAACCAAACTCAATACAAGACGTCTAAAATACAGAAATAATGTCCCAAGTCTCACCTCATATCAGCTACAGAATATCCTTTGCAATACAGGACAGAAAAGAAAGAGCAATTTCACAATATATAACAATCTCTCTCATTCTAAACAATACCTACAAAACCCCCATACCTAAAAACCGAAACGGTATCTCAAAATACATATCAGTGTGTCTTCTGGTTTTGAGCCACACTGGGGAAAGGTAATATCAATCCAGGTAACCCAGTTCTGCAGGGCTGGCACTGCCTGCCTCGCATTGCCGCTACAAGTGTCGTAAAAAGCTTCTGTAACAGTAGCCTGCCTGCCTGCCTGGCTAGCTGGCCGGCCACCTCTCCTCCTCCCGAGAGGGTGTACGACATTTTCTCAGACACTGCTCACCTTTCTGGAGTTTTGCCTTCAGCGAGTCTCCCGTTACAGGCGTGAGGCTGGGAGGGGAAGAGGAATATGGAAAAGGGAAAATGTGAAAACAACGGAGGAAACAACAGAATAGTGTTGGTCTTTCTTCCTGTCGCATCACACAACAACGGGGGCTGCTAGAATTTGCGCGGAAGAGGGTATTCAAAATCATTCTCAGGGTCCTCTTCTTCAGTTCCCGCCACCGTCACCTCCTGCCACCAGAGATCTCTCGTCCCCCGAGTTGCAGTTCGGCACCACACGAACAGCACTGAGCACATCCCCCGCAAGCTGGCACAATCAGCTACGAGAAACAGACATCCGTACAGCCCACCCTCGACTTGCTAACGGCCGCACAGTAATCACGTGAAGCAGCAGCAGCTTTGCAGAGCATAGCGTGGTCTAGCTACTGGTGGGGGGCACACAAGTAGCCAGCTCTCGGGAGCAGAAACCAAAGTAATATCTATAGAAGAGGAGACACTCTAATCTTTATTTTCTCTGCACATTGCAGTATTCGGCTTTGGATAACATTATAAACCGCTTTATCATCATTATTATTCTTATAATTAATATTATCATTATTATTAATGGATTCTCGCCATTTTTGGGGTTGTGTTTCTGGATATGAATCAGAAGTTCGATTTACTGTTTGCGACAGAGAGTCAGTCCCCAGAGATGAGACATCCCAGTATGATTGCGAACAACTTAACAGACCGGAGACCAGACACAAAGACCTGTGGGCGGCGGCCTGACTGACTGAACAGAGGAACAGTACGGCATAAGGATCCCAGACCCACCTGTGGGGTGTAGAAGACCTCCCAAACCATCGTAAAGTATAAGTACGATAAATCAAGGTCCCTGACCCAGTTGTGGGGGTAGGAGACCTCCCAAACCATCGTAAGGTATACGTAAAGTAAGGTCCCAGACCCAGCTGTTGAGGTAGAAGACCTCCCAAAACCATCATAAGGCATACCTAAGGTAAGTAAGGTAAGGTCCCAGACCCAGCTGTGGGGGTAGGCCACAGAGAGCATCGTAAGGTATACGTAATGTCTCATCAATCGTTGGGAACGCCTTGCGAGCTCACATCTCTAGCAACAGGGAGGCGGGCGGGCGGCCCCCGAGATGGTATCTCCACACTCTGGGAGAAGGAATCATTCGTTAACGGAGAGACGATGCCCTCAGCTCCGGCGAGAGACGTTTACAGCCCTGAGAGATGATTCTGCCTGCATGGTGTGTCGACCTGAGAAATGGGTGTGTCTCGTCTTAAGAAGTCTTTAAGGGCTCTGAGAGACAATGTTTCAGTCTCTGAGAGATGCCATTGGACCTTAGGGAATATGACGTCCATTCCTTAGAGACATAATGTCTGTTCCTGGTTGAAGTGACTGGCCCTGAAAAAGGGTCATGTCCATAACCTTTCGAACATTGCCGCTCCTCACTGCTGACCTTATTCTCCCCCCCCCTACACAGCCATCATAGACCCTTAGAGAGATAAGGTCACATCTCGTTCCATACGAGACCATGTACCACATGGTTCCTGAGAGGAAAGCCACGGGCCCTGAGATGCTTGTCCTTCCTGGCCCTGGGATTGGTGGCCCTGGCCCTGGAATGCTGGCCCTGGGCCCCTAGGTGGGGGGGGGTCGAGTAAAGGGAGCGTGGGTGGTGGCAGATGGCATGTCGGGGGGAGGGGGATGGAGGGAGGAAGGGAGGGAGGGGGTCAAGTATTGTCCCCTCGCGTCACTTAGGAGCCGGGGACCTCACACTGGCTCCGATGATACCATCTCTCCAGCACACACGTCGTACCCCGACCACCAACACATCCACCTCCATCCGTCCCACCCCCAACACCACCACCACCATCCGTCCTACCGCCAACACCACCTTCTTCTACCCCACCACCGCTCCGTTCTCCTCCAACACCAACACCAGAGAGGATTTACCCCTCTCTCTCTCTCTCTCTCTCTCACACACACACACACACACACACACACAGCCCCTACCTTGATCTTAAACTCTTTTATGATTAGTTAAGTAGTTACTATCATGGCCTCTCGGTTCTGTAGTAACTGTAACACCTCGACTGTGTGTTTTCAGCCGAACGGCTTCCTAAATTCAATTCAGCGTTCACTATCATAATCTCATCATGACACAACCAATGTAGAACTCCCTCTCAAAAGCAATACAAACGGGTAATCACATACACACAAACGCAAACATGTATAGACACATACACAAACACACACACACACACACACACACACAAATACACACACACAAATGTATCAATTCATCATTCAAATGAACCAATGAAATGCAACGTCAACAGACGTTAAGTAAAGCTTCCATGAACGGTGAGGAGGGGTTGACCCTGTGGCTCCCGTAAACTGGGCAGACACGCAAGCAACGGGACAAAAGCCGTGCATTTGACAGTCTTGGACCTGACATCAACCTCACCTTGTCAATGGAGAGCGACGCTACCAACGGAGTAATTCAAGTGTCAAAACCACCTTCAGGCACATGGACACTATAAGGCGTTTGAGAATACATATGTGTACATATTCAACGTATATCAGACCTTAAACTGTGATATAGACTAGGAGTTTCATCTCCTCACTTGAGAAATTCATATAGAGCTGCTGGAGGAAGTCTAAAGGAATATGCGAGACGATTCATCGGGAGAGGAAGAGGGGACGTCCTCCACCTGCCCACACACCTTGTGGATACCTGATAAAGTCTTCGGGAGTTTTCCTCACCCGTACACAGCACGGGGCTGGGCCCAGTGCTGTTGGATTGGGTCGTTGGTCGCCAGGCTGTTGGTGGAAGCCGCGGCCCTCGAGCCCACTCAGCCCCCAACAGCATTGGCTGGTCCGGTGCACTCTGTAGGTACTTGTCCAAATGGGAAGATATGAGAAGAACCCTTAATTCCTCAGGGAGTCACCAAATATTTATTTACATACACCAAATCTTTGTTGCTAGATGACTTTCCAAATCCACAATGACTTAACTGGAAGCTTAGCAAGGAAAAGTTCCAGCAAAGTTGCAAAACTCACCCATACCGTTCCTGCCCTAGTCTCCCTCCCTATCCACCACACAACAGGGGCGACTGGAAAAGGTGAAAGACAGGGCATGCAAGACCATCATCTGTCCCTCTCACACAACCTGCCAAGAGGCGCCCAACACAATGGTCCTCCCGCCGACTCTCTCCAACCATCATCACCTAGGCCTCATCCCACAACTGGGGATAGAAGCGACAGCACCATCCACAACCACCGTCACCTCTTGCCTCCGCCACCAGAGATCCCTCGTCCCCTAGTTGCAGTTCGACACCACAAAACCACATCGAGCCCATTCATCCTCCCAGCTCCGTACAGACCGCCACAAGAACGACCCCGTCCCCAGCCACTGTCAACATCAGCAATGATCAGCAAACTGCCATCCCAGTGTGTCTGTGTGAAGACCTAATGTTGAATAAACATTCCCCACTTTTTCACAGCCCTGTTGTCTGTAGGGATGTGTGTTTGTGCATTTTTCCACCTCTACATTATATTCAATAAACGGTTAGTTAATAGAAACATTGATATTGTTGATATAATCATCATTACAATATCAATCATCAATTATCATTATTTTAGATGGTTCAAACGCCACGCCTTCCCTCACAAATGACCCACCCTCCACCACATCTGGTCTTCCACCACATGCGGCCCCACCACCACCACACCCTCAAACGCAAGTGGTTGGTCCTCTACCACATCCTTCAACGCACGTAGTCCATCACTACACCCTCCAACACACGTGGTTGGTCCCCCACCACACCCTCCACCACACGTGGTCGGTCCTCCACCACACCCTGCGCCATTCTCCCAGATAATTAAGAGCAAACATTTGCCGCCCTCCCATTCACACAGACCACTCGGGGACCGGCCGCCCAGAGCACCCCATCCCCTTCCCCCCATCAGAGGGGGGTGGGCTCCCCCCCCCACACTTGCCTGTAATAAGCCTCCGTTATCGGCCGATCAGGGGTACCACTATCTGCTCATCGGGGTATGTTATCGGCCGATCGGGGTGTAATGTGGGTCGCGGAACCCACTCTATCGGCAAGATCGGTAATCGGGGGAAAATCATCGAACGAATTAGGAGACAGAGAGTTCGTCGGGTGAGAGAAGGCGTTCAGCTGAGGAGGAAAACGGTTGAACGGAGGCGTTCAGCAGAGGAAGAACTGAACAAAAGCGTTCAGTTGAAAGAGAACGACTGAACGAACGCGTTCAACTGTTCAACGAAGGAAGAGCGGATGAAAGAACGCTAGACTGTGCAGAATGGTCGAACGAAAGGCGTTCAACTGAGGCAGAACGGAAGATAAAGAAAAAGGAGTTCAGTCAAGGGAAACGATTGAAAAGAATGCGTTCAACCGATGACAAATGGATGAAGGAAGGCGTTCAAAAAAGAACAGGAACGGTGGAAAGAAAGCGTTCAAGGCGCATCTCTCAGGCTTTCCCGATACACTCAACTGATTCTCTCCGCAGCCAACACAAGAGCACGACAACGGTACGACCCTTGAGTAAGGAAGGTACGACCCCTGAGCACGACGACGGGACGACCCTTGAACAAGGAAGGTACGACCCTTAAGCACGACGGCAACACGACCCTTGGGTACGACGGCCCGGGACATGTCGTGCTTGTCATTCAGTCCCGTTTTCTGACACTTGAATTACTGGTCCGAGGTGTCAAGAATGTCATATCTGACACGGCCGTGGTGTCGAGGGGGCCTGCCTGACACTTAGGTGACACGACAAGTGTCAGGAGGCCCGGGGTTTGACACACGGCCCTAGTGTCAGGGGGGGAGGGGGACCGGCCCTGGCTGACACACAGCGCTGGTGTCAGGGTCGGGGGGGGGGCTCGGCCCTGGCTGACACACAACCCTGGTGTCAAGGGGGGAGGGGACTCGGCCCTGGCCGACACACGGCCACGGTGTCCCAGGGAGGGGTGGGGGGTCGAAGGGGGGGACGGGGGGAGGACTGACACAGCTGACGTGCAGATGGCCGCCATTACTTTTGCGCGGGGTCGCCTAAGGTCACGTGTTAAAAAGTCCGCGAAGGGCAAAAGCGCGGAAAAGTGACTTTTCTTCATTTTTTTTTTACCACAACCCCAACTCATTTTCTTCCATTCCGTTTTCCTTAATTGCCTTTTTTTTCTACACAAATTTTCATCCATTTTCATTCATATTTTCTCAAGCCAGATACATTTTTTTTTTATGCAGTATTTTGCATGTTGTAATACTTTGAGTCTGTCTCTTCCCTACAATTAAGGCAGAGAAATAGAGCGTTTATTCTCCAGACCTGTTTAAACGCGACGTATCTAATCCTTTCGACTTTATCTGGCAACAGTGATGGAAGCAGCCAACTCTGGGGATAATTAATAGGCCATTACTCTCAGTGGGTCGGACGTGGGTATGGTAACACTGCCGAAAGAGTGGGGTGGGTTTGGAGGGGGTTGTGGGGGGTGAGTATCTGGAACTACTTATATAAGTTTCTCACCTTCTGAACAACTTTTAGAGAATTGTATATATATATATATATATATATATATATATATATATATATATATATATCAGGAGGTTGTGAATAGATGAAATCAGAACTATATGATCTCTTTGAACAGGACACGACACAAGTAATAAACCACGATGATAAGAACTAAGAAATTTAAATACATTGATTCTTAAATATAGAAACGAAGAAAAAAATCCAGTTTATATTGGCAATGTCAGTAAATATCCCGCTAAACAGTAGTACAGTATCCGAAAACATTCCTTCGATCAGTTTTTTCTCCTCGGATATAAAAATCTGATTTTTTACTCAGCTATGGAATGAATTAAATAAGAAAATTTAATCGGCAAACCTCAGGAATTATTAGAATGCGTTGGTCTTCCTCCAAGCTTCCCATGGCGCCCCGCCGACAGCTGTTCCACGTAAACAATCCGCCGGCCGGGTTGGAACCCCGCAGACAAAAAGGCAGCGTACATGAATATGCAGCGAATTCCGGCACTGTTATCGATTCCCAGGGAATAATCACGGTTCCATGTGTCATTCCCACGCACTGACGCCCAGGTACTGCTTCCAGGAATGTCATAGAGACGTCACTTGTCAGGAGGAGGGGGGAAGGAGGGAGCCATCCCAGCGGGAGAGCGTTTAACAGCTGGTCTTAGTAGTAGCCTAGCAGATCCTGCGGTGGAAAGACTTCATATATATTTCTCCTTTATTTTGTAGCCTCAAACGGCGGTTTAACGATTCGTATGGGACATGATGCACGACAAAAATGTCTTATTTCTTGTGCTAGATTATATATATTTACTTTTTCCTCTCGTGTTTCACACGTAAAAGTCTAAAATGGATGGAAACCCAAGCCTCCTTAAGGAAATGGCTTGGGATTTAGGCCGCTCCAAAGCATTCATTCACCCATTCAACCAGCAACTGTGTGATTTTATCGTTAGAGGACGAGCAGGACGACATCTGTCCCAGGGGCTGAGAAGAGCACATCTGCCACACACACATTCGGGGCCCCCCCAACCTTTTCCTCTGGCTTCATCACTCTAACGTGGTATCTTCGCTATCCGTTGATACACTGCCATACTTTACCTTACCTAACTCTTGGTAGAATTAATCTAATTTTGTTTCGCTGTGTACTGGACTCTCCCTCTTGCCTATAGGTTTAAGGTACGTGTAAAGCCAGATCTCTTTAACTTCGGTTTATTTTGATTTTAGGGAGTTGTTTTCAACCCCCATACAATTTCGTCTGCGATCAGGCATACCTGTTGATCCTCACATCATTTACTGGACCGTTTGAAGGCACGACGGTACGACCCTTGAGCACGAAGGTACGACCCTTGACTACGACTCTATATGACCGAGAAAATATGTAACCTCTTAAGCGCTTCCGTATCCTTCAACTGTATACAAGGATTTTTATTTGTATATTCAGATAAATAAAGATTTATAAAACTATTAGAATATCAATTCATAAACTGTCACCTCTTCATTCGGTTCATAATTTGTAATACACACGCTTTCGGTCATCGCTTATGTATTATGTAACGCTGCTTTTGATGTGAAACCAGAACAAGGAATTTCATTTGCCTCGATTCATGAATACATATTTTTTATATGACTGAATGCTCGAGTAAAAAAAATGTTATATGATTGAATGACGGAATACAGTTTCTGATTTGATGCCTGAATGAAGATTTTTATTTGACAATGCCAGGATAGAAGTTCTAATTTGATTCTACACAAAATATGTACATCAAAAGAATATACTCAAAATGGCTAAAAAAAAAAAAAAAAAGATTCTTGCCACAATTCGTTTATTGCTACGACAAGCAGAAGAGTGTTCGAAACGTTCCGATAAGAAAACAAACCTCAGAAGGGTTTGAGAATTCTGAATGGACCGCAAACCTAAGAATAATTAATAGCTGGTAGACTCTATACTGCTCTTTACCTATAACCAAACAGGATTCTGTCTTGGAGGTTACCCTCTCCATTGTAACACACACACACACACACACACACACACCTAAGTACTGTCCTCAAAATACGACTGTATGTATATTCACAAAGGGGGTTCGAGTGCTTCGAATCATGTCTGCTGTTGTCTGGAACTAGGCAGCGAGTTCTGACGGTGGAAACGTACATGGAATAAGTTGGGTTTACTTTCTTTT
>JAYMFT010223665.1:7500-11309 GCA_038088735.1 Panulirus argus | reverse complement strand
ATATATAAACCAATGTTTATATCTTTCTCATTCCGTTGTCAATAGGTATAGTTATAAGGAAAGCATATTGGACCTTACACACTTTGTACTTAGAGCCCAATATTGCTCATCTACGGCACTGCAACTTCTCGTGCCTAACTAACCCTCTTCTATGAACAATATAGAACATTCACAGGATTGTTCTTGTTCTTGTTCTTGTTTGTTTGTTTTTTTTCCATATAGAATTCTATATATATATATATATAAAAGAGAATGAGAGCTGCATAGGACCGGAAGTGTGATTATATTGTTAGCTATAAAAAAGGAATTTCTATATATGTAAATTATCTGGACCATTTTCACATCTCGATCTGTACCGTAGTGTTTGTGTCATGGAAATAAAGGTATCCTTGTTAAATCAACTCTTTCTTTCCCTTCAACGTTAATAATGAAGACGATAAATGAGGAAATGGTGTTACGTCTTTATTAAACTGTCAAAATCCCTATGGTTCCTTCATTTATTATCATCTACGTCTTTGTTTTCGTGTTAGAAATTAACTGTTATGAATTTTATTAAAATCTTATTGAGTAAGAGAATTAAATATAAGATATAAACGCTAAAAATCTTTTAATACGAGAATTTATTACAAAATATTTATCTAAGAAATTTTTTGAGAATTTAATACAAAAATTAACATTTAAAATATATTGTAAAGATTTATTGAGGACGAGAATTTAATACAAAAAAAAAGAAACATGAAAATTTATTGAGAATTTTATAAAAATATTAAAATTTTTTGAGGACGAGAATTTAACACAAAATGTTAACGTAACTGTAGATATGATAAGACAGATTAAAAGCGAATTATGGTGGCTTGTCAAGGTTCTGTGTTAACATTAACGAATATATGGATTAAAATGATGAAATATGGACACATTTAGATAACACTGGGAGATAGAAAGACGCAATACTGGCAAATGAAAGCTTTGTTATCATGTAGAGAAAATGGGAAATCACTCCAGGTACGTATTTGTCTGTATATATATATAAACTTAAAAACTTATGCGAATATATCTTATCATTTCTACCTACGTAGATTTATTCTAATATATCAGTCACCTTTTCTACGGTTAATGGGTACGAATTACGAAGCATTCCGGCTTTTGAATCCATTCCGAACGCTCGAGGGTACTCGAACGCCGAACGAAGCAGTGACGTCACCATGTAAACAAACCCATTGCATTGTGGGTGTAGCAGTGTATGGCGGCGGACTCGTCGGTGGTGGAAACCGTTGTTGTTTTCCTCCGTATTTTCTTGAATTCTGGTGCGTCGTTGCGCCCATTTCCGCCAGTGACGGTCCGGGGGAAATGACCCCTGGGACGGGGAACGCCACAAGAGACGCCATAATGGCCTGGGAAAAAGGCGACGGAAGGAACGGAACGGTTGTGGTAAACATGGAGGCCTTTTTTCTCTTCATCGTGGAATAATGGCGTCATGAGGCTCGCTTCAACCACCACCATCGGCTTCAGGTACTGTAGCGAGTCGTAGGCTGTAGTCCAGGGCGACAGTGGATACTGTAGTGGTGTCGAGATGGTATAGAAGGGGCTAAATATAAGCCCCTCTTCCAGTACCTGGGTTGGTATCTATCTATCTATCTATCTATCTGTCTATCTAGCTGTCTATCTATCTATCTATCTATCTATCTATCTATCTATCTGTCTATCTATCTATCTGTCTATCTATCTGTCTATCTATCTATCTATCTATCTGTCTATCTATCTATCTATCTATCTATCTATTTATCTATCTAACCTCCTAGCTATGGAACAGCTGGTCACATAGCTTTAGGGTTGTTTGTCTATAGACGATAACTTTACGCTTTAAAGTGACGTTGTAGCGTAGAACGCAATGTGTTTATACGCATTAAGGGGCGTATGTGGACTCGGGAGAACTATCCTGAACAAAAGACGGACGCTCGTATTCAACGATGGCAATCCGTTTTCTGTTGTTGTTTAATCGTTGTGTTGCCACTGCGCAGAGTGGTTTAAGAGTGTGGTATTCTCGTCTTTCGCTCTTAAAACTAGTTTTTTTTCGTTATCAAAATAAGTAGTTAGCTGTAGAGTTGTTGGGGAGAACTGTTCCTTCCACCTGAATCACACACTCCGTTTTCCTTTCCTCTCTTAATTTGGGCATAAAAGAGCGCTGCTCTTCGTAAAGTCAAGCACACCTTCGTTTTGAAAAGAAATAAATGCTGTTGTTGACCTTAACTTCTGCCAGTGGCAACTATTTCTCGTCCATAAGTTACCACAAACATTAACGTTTTCCGTTCACTTCTTCCGCTCTCACACGACCTGGCGTCGCCTCTCTTCTACCACCCCAATCTGTAATACGCTGCGCAATGTTTTGCTGCTTTTTCTGTGTTCCGTTGGGTGTTAGCCATCGTTTTCTAGGGCTCTGTGAATGTGTCCCTGACACTCAAAGCACACACACACACACACACGTCTGACTGCTTGCTGCTTCCCGCAGTTTCTGTGTGGAGGCCAATCATTCGAGGATTAACCGTTATATTACCTCCTTTTCTCAAACAGTCAAGCTATAGAATTACGTATACTTTTCTCACGTCTACAGACTTTACCTGTGGAGTCGTAATTAATTTCTACACTCATTTTCTCTCTCTCTTTTTTTCACTTTCGCCTGAGATGGCCTCCGTGTTGTCTCTACCACATCGATCGCTATTAGGCAAAAAAAAAAAAAAAACAAGCTATTTTCGCTAAAACATGTCTCCGTCAGGGATGTCGTATTGAGACGAGAGAGAGAAAAAAAGATTCATAATTTTTCGTACTGACAGAGAGACGGAGCTGCGTCGTCTGGGGGGGGGGGGCAGCTTCGAGCAAGAGGAGGTCTGTGTCTGAGTCTGTGTGTGTGTCTGTGTCTGTCTGTGTCTGTGGCTAGCGATGCTGTACAGGTTCGGCCCGTGGTGAGGGCGTGTCTGAGGGGGGGGGGTGTGGAGGGAGGGGGGGGGTGGAGGGAGGGGGGGGGTGTGGAGGGAGGGGGGGTGGGGCGAGGGTTTGTAGGCTCCCAGGAGTTAAAGAGTTGAGTAGTCGAGGCTGGGTTATGCTGTGTTGGAGGCTTTGTTGTGACTAGGCTTTGCTGTGTTAGAGGGGTAGAGGCGAGGCTGTGCTGTGTTATAGGGCTCGAGGCTAGACTGTGCTGTGTTAAAGGGCTCGAGGCTATGCTGTGCTGTGCTAAAGGCTCGAGGCTAGACTGTGCTGTGCTAAGGGCTCGAGGCTAGACTGTGCTGTGTTAAAGGACTCGAGCCAAGACTGTGCTTTGTTACAGGGGTCGAGGCGAGTCTTTGCTGTGTTAAATGGCTCTAGGCTTGGCTGTGCTATGTTTAGAGGGCTCTAGGCTTGGCTGTGCTGTGCTAAACGTCATATACACACGTATCACCCTACTATGTTTTTCTCCTTTGTTACCATACACTCACTCATCTTATTTTTTTCCTCCCCCACTTTTACTAAATCCATTCTTCCTTCTCTCTCTCTCTCTCTCTCTCTCTTTCTTTTTTTTTCTCTCTCTCTTTCGCTTCGTCTCATTCCACTCAGCATCTGGCCAGTGGGGGTGGGGGTAGGGGGGGGAGGGGGAGGGGGAGTGTCATTTGACTGGAGTCTTCGTCGGTCTTGAGTTGAGTTACCGAAATTCCAGCCGGTGTGTCACAGACGCCCAGACGGACAGACATGTAAGCAGAGGTCTTGTGTGCACACGCGCGTGCATAGACAGAAGCACGTACAACCAAGCGGACAGACGGATACACAGACACAAGTGCATG
>JAYMFT010223665.1:0-5000 GCA_038088735.1 Panulirus argus | reverse complement strand
GTTTATCATTCTATAACCCACAAAACCCCTTCCGGTAGATATTTTTTCGAGACGGATGCAATATTTACAGATTTACAAAAGGTGTTATGTTTAAATTGATAATTAATCGAGTTGCGAGGCAAGACAGATTAAGTTTTTGAGTCTATATATATATGAGGCGTCTGAGTCTATGAACGTGTGTACACACACAAGAATTCTGAGTATGCCCTCAAAATCTTTTGCTATAGAACCTCTGCACGCACGTGCGCGTGTGAGAGAAGAGAGCTGGTCTCTGGTGGTCTGTGAGCGCTCGAGTGCGTGGCTAGTTTTACACGTGCACGTGGGAGAGAGTCCAACATCAGGGTTGTGTAATGTCAGTGTGGTTATTTAAGGTTTAGTGTGTGTGTGTGTGTGTTGGGTCACAACGCGTGGGACATGGGGTCGGTCTCTCTCTCTCGCGCGAGAGAGAGAGAGATAAGACCAAAGTAACTTTGGACCATCGCAGAAGAGAGACACACGGGGTGGTCTGTTACCACGGGAAAATCTTACTTAGTTTTCTCGAAGATCAGCTTAGCAGCTCAGCTTAAAGGATATCTGAAGCACTTATAGTGAATAATCCAGTCCTCGCCTCTGGCATAATTGGAATATACTTAAAGATAAGGAGCGGTTAGTGTGTTTTAAGTGTGTTTAAAGTGTGTTTAAGTAAAGCAGAAAAGTGTGTGAGCTTGATCCATCCCTGTATATGAAGGGGAATGAATATACTTAACAGCTGTGTGAGTACATACAGATCATGACTATGTTAAAACTGTGTTAATGACAGTGATACCAGACGACAAGAGATTTTAAAAAGGGAATGAATAACAATGTTAACTTAAGTATCTTTTTGTGGTTTATTTAGTACGCTCTTTAATACAAAGGTTTGTGAGATATTTTGAACATGGGTCAGTTGCACAATGAACAAGTGAATGGAGTGAAAAGAATGAATATACTAGTGAATAACAGCTCTGTTTGTAGTTCATGATGAATGAAAGACTTAAGTGAAAGACTCATATTCGAAGTTCTTCAGTATAACGCAACTAAGGCAGTGTCTTCATCTCGCTCGTCGGCCTGTGAAGCACGGGATGAATCAAGCGAGATTCAGGTGCCTGATTCGAGGCCGGAGAAGAAGATTCACTACCCTCCCATATTCTGCCTGTACGGACGGGAGCACCAAAGGGCATCAGTCAGTCACTCGCTCCTGTAGGAGGTGACGAGAGAAAGGTACTTTTCCAAGTCTCGATCCTTGGTGAAGGGGAAAAAAAATTAATCTTGTTTTATTTGTCTCTCTTTTCAGAGAGGAATATGTCTCGTTGGGCAACCTTCCTGCTGGCGGCGCTGCTGGTGGTGGTGACGACAGCCGCCGGTGGCGCCCTGGGAGGCCCCGTGAGCGCTAACAGCGTCCTCCACCACAGCGCCGGGAAGGAAGTGGATCCCAAGGGCGTCGACGGCGAGCAGCCTCCTGTCGCACCAGAGGAGGAGTCCGTCGAAGCGGGTGAGCAGCTCCCGTCCGCTGAAGGGGACCAGGTTCCTCCTGAAGGAGGTGCAGGGGACCAGGTTCCTCCTGAAGGAGGTGAAGGGGACAAGGTTCCTCCTGAAGGAGGTGAAGGGGACCAGGTTCCTCCTGAAGGAGGTGAAGGGGACCAGGTTCCTCCTGAAGGAGGTGAAGGGGATCAGGTCCCTCCTGAAGCACCTGAAGTGCCCCAGGACCCTCCCGCTGAAGCAGCTGATCCAAATGCAATAGACCAGGCCCCCGCAGCTGACCACCCTGCCACAGCCAACGACCCTCCTCCTTCAGGAGCTAGCGGCCCCGCCGATACTGAAGCGGGCAACGACGACATCGCCGCTGAAGCGGGCAAGCCGCCTTCCGCCGGCCCCTCAGCTGCTGAAGAAGAAGGAGGAGGAGGAGGAGGGGACGAAGAATCAGCTGAAGGAGGTGCTGTTGGAGCTCCTCCTCCTGCTGTTGTCATTCCAGACGAAGGCTTGAGGTTGGACCTTGACGACCTCGTGTCGGAGGTTACCCTCGAGGACGACCTGGACAGCGCCTCCGCCGCCGCTTCAGCCGGAGGCGCCCTCGTCGAAGATGCCCAGTTCGAGAGACGGGAGGGCCCAGACGGAGAGCTCTTGGTGGGGGAGAAGTCTGTCTTCTGCGCGTACTCTGGGGACACACTGGCCTGCGACTTCCTCTGGGCTCAAAAGGTATGTGTCGTTGGGTCAGCATTCCTGTAGGAGTACAGATGGAGAACCATATTACATTTCTGACAGTAACTTTTATGACAAGATGTGTTATAACAACAGCAGTAATTTTGACACTGGTGTTATCTCATGCATAGGGGATTGTTATGGATTATTATAGGAGATTTAGAGGGATTTTTGATTCTGATAATAGAATTATAGGATTTTTTTTTTAAAGCAGTTGTTCATATACTGGTAATGAATTTGTGAGAGTTGTTCATTATTCTTTGATTCAACCAACCCACACACACACACACACGCACATACACATATGACAACACATGAACAAGTATAACAAAGGGAAATTCAAAACACGTGACTCATGACTATTAATGACTTGAGAAATTTTTCACATTTAGTCCGTAATTGTGGAGTACATGATGAACATTTTGTGAGTGCTTTATACGTGCATTTGCTTGGTGCTTCAGTGTATGTATGTAGGTGTATGTTGTATTTTTGTGATGTATGTGTGTGTGTGTATGTGTATAGGAGTGTGTGTGTGTGTGTGTGTTGTGCTGTGACTATTGCATTTCTTGTATACCTATTAGGGTGGGAAGGGGTTGGGGGTAGGCATTGAAGAACAGATGAAGAACAGGATCTGTTTAGTTTATGTTTATGTACGATTTTGCATGTCTTGATCGACTGACAATACATCTCTCGTCCTCCACAGACGGTTTACCTGAGTGCGAGGCCCCAGGCGAGGGGCGCCTTGAGGAAGATCTCCATCAGGAACGTCCATGACCTCAAGATCGACCGCTCGATCTGTCACGACCTCCTCCTCCAGGATGTGACGCGGGCTCTCCTGGTGGGGGACTTGGCCCCGTCCTGCGCCTCCCATACAGTCCTGAGCCTCGAGAACGTAGAGCTGCTTGACCGCTTGCCAGACTCGATGGCCGTCCTGAGCGCCTCCTCCTCCAAGATCTCCGAGGTCCTCCTGACGAAGGTGGGCGACTCCTTCGCCCTGGCGAGCACCAAGGTCGAGAGACTGAGGGTCGAGGACGCGGTCGAGAGCGAGGCGCAACTCACCCTCCAAGACGTGAGTCTCGAGAGACTCGAGCGTCTCCACTTGGCCGAGAGGGCTCGTCTCTCCCTCGACCGCTGCACCGTCAGCGAGGTACTCGAGGGGGCCATCGCTCTAGCAGCCACAGGGAACGTCTTGAGCGAGGTTGAATTTCTCAGCCACCCATCACAGGCTGCCGGAACTCTTCCAAGTGTCCTGCTCAAGCCCGGTGCTGACCTCACCCTCACGGACGTGTCCGGGAGCGTACGCGTTGCGGCTGAGGCGTGTCCTCAAGCCCCACCTTCTGCAGCGTGTCCCGAGATGCCGCTGGCACCTGTGGGCGAGTCGCCATCCGCCGAAGAGGGAGACGGTGGAGGTGTCAGTTCAATCGAGTCGCCCAAGTGCCTTACAGTCCCGATGACCCAATACTTCGGGTTTCTCATCTTGCTCATCCTGCTCGTCTTGTCCGTGCTGCTGAACCTGACCCAGATCTTCTTCAACCAACCGAAGAGCCTCCTGAAGCGGTTCGTGCACGTCAAGAGGACCCCGGCGCACTACGACTCCCTCAAGACCGGACAGGAGCGACGGTGTTGCGACGGACTGCAACACAAGTCCTTCCAGGAACAGTGGGGCGGCGCGGCCTCGTCCAGTCCTGCTGCAGGGGGCACCGCCAGTGCTCCTGCAGGAGGAGGAGGAGGAGGAGGAGTCATGCCCAGTCAGGGTCTTCAGGTGGGTATCACAGTCAACGACGTGGACGAAGTCGTCTTGACTGGACTCAGGAGGAGAACTCATGTCAACGGCTTTCCGGACGACTGTGGATCGAAGGCTCCGGCAGGAGGCCAACTGCCCTTCGCCGCCTCGGCTGAAGGGCACGTAGAGCACCTGGCCTTCCTCTACCCGAACCACCAGAGTGACCCTTCTTCCCCGCATCCCTTCCCCAACGACCATCCAGGCAACCAGCAGGAACAGAAGGGAACGCCCGAAGTACACCCGTGGTCCAGCGAGGGACAGTATCTCCAAGTGCCAAAGAACCATGTCCTCTCTTACAATGGGATTCAAGAGGAGAGGAAGATAATATGAATATTAATCTTGGGGTTTAATGTTAAAAGACTGCGTGGTTAAATCACTCATATCTTCATCCCTTGTATATTCCGGTATGATTTTTCTTCTGCAGTGTTCAACACGAGAGATTATAACTTAACTGGACAGTTGAAAATGAGTCTTCCAGTTGCAGAGATTTTTTTGCAGCAAACAGGATTGTGGAATGTATATAAAGCAAATAACTTGACTACTCAAATAATTTTGTAGTGTATGTGTGTGTGTGTGTGTGTGTGTGTGTTTGTCAACTTAAATTCCATTGTTTCATTGTATTACAGCAACTGTCGACCAGGAAAGATATATGTTATACTTAATATAGGGAATGTATGTATGAGGAGTACATCTATACATAGTTAAATTATACGAAAGAAAGCTCTTTTGGTAAATCAGTGAACAAGACATGGATTACAGACATATGTATATGAAAAAATGTATATGTAAATGTGTTATTTTCTGAAAAAAAAAAACATGTAACGCCAGAACAATGAACATGGTACCAAAAACATTAATAAACACATGCTATATATATATATATATATATATATACACACGGCGAATATGTACAAAAAAAATATACATACATACATACATATATATACACAAACACACATACATATATATTTTATATATATATATATATATATGTATATAG
>JAYMFT010223654.1:0-11309 GCA_038088735.1 Panulirus argus | reverse complement strand
TGCCCTTCATCGAACAATAGCACACTGTGGAGTGCCCTTTCCACAAGTACACACTCGGCTGCCAACCTTTCTGACAACAGTAATATACCCGCTCTACACCTACTATCCTTTCCACGACAATGATACTCGGTAAGCTACCCACCCACACCATGAAATGTTGAGAAGAACAAGAGTGTTGAAGTAGGAATCAGAAAATAACATTAATGCCGCACAGTGCAAAGGATATTACTACATGATTCTTGAAATACGTTGAAATCAAGAATGTCAAAGATCCTGTTGTCCCCATCATCAAATGAAAATGACACCTTAAGTAATGGTTATTAAAGAAATAGCTTTGCTTCTAAACAAACATTTCGATTCAGTGTTCGCCAGCCTATCACAGGCACACTCCATATTTCTGGACACCAAAAAACAGGAGGTATTGTCAGTAATACTGAGTGTCATAAAGTGCTTAAAATTTCTGGACTGATTGCATCCGAGAAGGTCGGCTGGTCCAGACCATATCCCTTCTAGAATTTTTAAAAGAAGTTAGCTCGCCGGAAAATATCTTTTCTAGTTACTGAAAAACAGTTAACCTATTTTTGTTTACAGGAAGGGAAATTTCCAAGTTACTCTAAAACTAATGCAACTAGTATAAAACCCATTTTCAAAAAAAAAAAAGGAATTATGTACTTCGAACTACCTTCTCATCACCCATACTTCGGCTGTGGGAAGTGTGAGAAACAACATTCAAGAACATAATAGTCTGGTAACCGATTATCAACATGGTTTTCGGAATGAATGGCCAAGTTCAACTAATCTGAATGAATTCTTTGTTTATGTATGTTCATAAAGTAACCTGGGCTCTAATTCAACCTTTGGCATAGTGCTATATGAAAGAATGCTAATTAAGAGTGAAGCTTGTGGCATTGGAGATCGACTCTGAAAATCGTCTGACTGGCCTCACATGACGAGCGGTTTACCGCAGGGCTCAATCTTGGGTCTTATCCTGTTCGTCATATACATTAACGACCTGGAGACGCGGGTTTATCAACAGAATTTCGTAGGGTGCCGACGTCTTGAAATCAGGGAAGCATTGCCCAGTCAAAGGAGGACTGCCTGAAGATTCGAAAGGATTCATGCAGAGTGATGGAGTGGTCAGAGACATGAAAAATGGATTTCAACACAGACAAGTAATGTACATTGTCGCTGACAACATAGATGACTGCAACGAATTTGGTAAACAAAAAAGTATAAGTAAAAATGGAAAAATACCTTAGGTTGATACCGATAGTGACCTAAAATACGAAAAAAAAAGCCTAACCGTATAAAGCAGAGCCAACAAGAAGTAAGGGATACAATAATCATCCTTTCTAAAGCCTTTCTGAGACTTAATCTAGAATACGCTACTCAGTTTTGATCACCTACAAAAGACGACGAAAAACTCGAACGAATTCAAAGATGAACAGCCCAAGTAAACCCTTCCCTCGTAAATAAACCATATGGTGAACGACTCAAGAGACAGGAGATACTTTTTATCTGAAAAAGATCGCAGGCCCGAAGGAGATATAAGATGGATTATCAGAATATTGAATATTTCTGACATACGCAAACTTCTCCACCTTAGGCCGAAATTCAGCAACCAGAAATATAGTTATGAAAGTGAAAGGAACGAGATGTAATAGTAACGTGAGCGAATTACTCCTTTTTTTAGGTGTAGAGTGATACACCACTGGAAAAATATTGCCTCCAGATATGTTGAATGCCCAAGTATCAGTACCTTCAAATCAAAGCTATACAAATACTTCAATGACACATGTTATCAGTAAATAAATCCTGTTCCCAGAAGTCTTATTCAAACTCTCTCTTTTTTTTTTTTTTTTTTTAGTTTCCAGCTTCAGAGTTGTGGTTCAAAAAATTGGTGGGGAAATTTCCCCCTTCGCACTTTCCACAAAGATTTTTACGGTATTATGTTTTCTCCATTCTCCATGTAGTTTCTATTCATTCTTTGTTGCATTCCTGCTGGCTGTTGAGCCGGAGGGAGAGATGGATGACGGAGGTGCCTTCTGCTTTACTATTCTGTTTGTGTCATTTCTAAGGTAATGATGAGCAGAGAAAACCTTGCCGTGGACCATCAAGTCGCCTGGTATCTGTCCGTCCCATATACTCCCATGTACAAACAGGCAGTACACGCCCTCAATAGTAATAAACGCCTACCCTTCCCACAACAGTAGTACACACCCGTCTACCTACCCCCATCCACACAGCTCGCCACCACGCCTTCATAACCACCATGTCAGACGATCGGTTGAATTCGCTAAGTTTTCTTGTTAAAGTTATAACACTGTCATGATTCTTTGGCGACGGTGCCAGGGGTATCAGGAGACTTATATTATACTTTTCTTTTTTGATGTTGTGTACAGATAGATAGATAGATAGATAATAAAAAGAGAGAGAGAAAGAGAGGTGTGGTAATAAATAAGAGCATGATTGAGACAGCTGAAGAGGGCCTGTTTTTCACTCATTATCCGTGAAATCCGATAACACACACACACACACACAAATATGTATACTCACTTTACAGACTTTTTCATAAAATGTTATGACAATTTCCTCTAGTCATAACTGATGATATGTAGGATGATATATGCAACAATATCGTGCATGGATATCCAGTACGTCATTTGAACCACGATTGCCGTCAGAGTGTTGGAGATACATTCTATTTTTGAAATGCAATTAAAACGAATGACTGAGAATCTCGGGCATTCTTTCAATTTGTATTCAGAACTGAAGTTCAGAGGCCTCCAGCTGTATGAAAGACACACACACACACACACACACACACACAGAGTAAAAACTCTCCCCCTGTAACAAAGAAATAGTGATCACACGCAAGAATATATCATCATAATTTCAAAGTGGACAGTGAACACCTTTAACCTAAAACAGGCACAGAACGAGCGATAAGAGAACACGATATATATTTATAGTAAGAGATATATGGACTAGTGGGATAAACTCATTGGTGACAGTGGGGATGCGGGGATTACAGACATGCGTGAAAAGTTGTGTGATACTTGAAAATAATAAAAGAGATGGAACCCCACGAGTGTAGTAGAACTCACCCTCCCATTCTTGTACAAATAGGTGATCATAAATCGGTTAATCGCACTCCTTCCCTTCTTGTACAAAGGGATGATTACATATTCGGTCAGTTACACACGCATTTGCATCGCGTACGTGTGCATGACCATAAGAAATAAGACACACGGCATGGCAGTCCAAACGAGCATGTTCCAGTATGCGACCGTCACCGACGAATTCGTGCTTTTTCGTAAGAGGTTTTGTCCCACCAAGAGTTCATCCAGGATTAGTCCCTCCCACTACCACCACCACCCCTCCCCCCTCCCCTACCCTCCCCCCCCCTCCCGTTGTTGCCTTCTGTAAACGGTAACTCTCCGTCTCCATAAGAGCATCGGAGTATAAGTGCAACTCAGGGTACGTTGGAGAGGTGGATGTGATTGAAAGTTAGAGGTGAGAGGTTCCATAGTGACTCCAGGCCTGTACTGGTCTGGACTGGTTGTTGCAAGTGGCTGGCCTGGCTTAGGGTACATCAGCTTCCTGAACACGAAGGCAAGACTCCTTGAGTAGCTCAAGGATTTCGACCTTTGAGTAGCTTCTCAAAGGTCTCGATCCTTGACCTCGAACGGCTTCGATTCTTGAGCTAGAATGGCTTCGGTCCTTGAGCTCTTTCGGTTTCAGTCCATGAAGCTCGAGGGTTTCTACCCTTGAGCTGGTACGGTTTCGATCCTTGAGCTCGAAGGTTTCGGTCCTTGAGCTTGAAGGTTTCGCGTCCTTGAGATCGAGGGTTTCGATCCTTGAGATCGAGGGTTTCGATCCTTGAGATCGAGGGTTTCGATCCTTGAGCTCGAAGGTTTCGGTCCTTGAGCTTGAAGGTTTCGATCCTTGAGATCGAGGGTTTCGATCCTTGAGATCGAGGGTTTCGGTCCTTGAGATCGAGGCTTTCGATCCTTGAACTCGAAGGTTTCGATCTTTGAGCTCGTTTGGCTTCGATCCTTGAGGACAGCGGGTACGACCCTTGAACAGAGTAAATGTCGTAGATCACGTCAGACGCCCGACCAGCATACCCAGATGGGCGTACCCTTCGTACTCAAGGGTCGTACCGTCGTGCTCTTGGGTATCAACAGACCCCTCAAGTCACATATTTCTTAACACAAGTTTTCCTCGACTCCAGCCATAACGCTCATTTCACAAGTTTCGAAACTTTACCTCTGTGCCGGGACGTCTCGTCTCATGGACGGCGTTAAAACTTTCGTGGAAGTTGTCTCATTGTTCATTGATTGCTACTGATGTAGAGTATTCTTTTAAAACGTATTTTTTCAAAAAGTTTCGATGGGATTAGTTACGAAATTAAGTTATGATATAAGAAAAATGGATTCGTTTCTGGGTAGCTCATGCCTCAAGTCCGTGTTTCGTGAGATAGTAGGTCCAAAAGACAAGAGAGAATATGAGATTCAGTGAAAGAAACTATGTAGTATTTGAGGTCTCACAGTTGTACAGGTGTGAGTCACCCAACCCTGATTATTTCGCCATGTTAACACCCTCCAAGACAACGTCGCAACGCAATGATACCTCAAAACGGCGCAGTTACTCTTCCATCATGTAAACCAAAGAGGAGGTGGGGAGAAGGAAGACTCTCTAGGGACATAATATCCTCCCCAGAAGAGAGACATTAGTCTTTAGGTTAGATTTTGTTTGCTTAAAAAGTCAAGTCTGTTGGTGAAAAGGTACACCAAAAACTAATGTAACATCCTTATCTATAGCCACCGCCACTTCCCGCTCCAAAGGTGCTGTTCGTCCACATTGCATTTCAGAAAACACCTATTCCTCTCCTCGTGGATCTGCAGTCTCCCAGCATTAATGTCATCTGGTGTATAATGTCCTTAACTTCAGATTCTTTACCTTTGTCTTTCTCATCCACAATTCCCTCTCCAATTCCTCTAGCTATGTGTTTCCAGCCACGGGGCGTTGCTCTCTTCCCATCCAAGCTTCGAAATCCTATGTGCAAAGGATTTCACTGCACACATGAGAGACCGACTTATCTCTGCTCAAAAGTGATCCTCAGGGTTCAACCTTCCCTCTTTCTCTCCTTAACGATACGCAACAACTCATTAAATATCTAACACGAGTTTCTGATCGTCACAGCGACTCCTGTACCACTCTTTTCTCTTTTACCTGTAAACCCTCCAAATGTAGAGTAGACCTATCTGCTCCATTAGAGTCTCCCGATCTCATATATATCCTTTCAAACTAGGGGCTTCCACCCTTTATGCCTCTCTCAAAACGTCTACTTTGGTGGGTTGCAAAGGTTGTGAGTGGCTTAGCGCAAAGCTTTTCACACCGACGTTCCCGTCTGCTTCGCCAACCTGGATGCCTCCGACGGTGGAGACCGTATAGCAGAGGTCGGTCATCCGTCCCTACATCGCCTTTTGCTATACCTCTCTTCATCTAGTGGTAGTATGCAAGGCTTAGGCTTGATGCTGGTGGCATCGGGGACAAAGCGTATCAGGCCATGAAGCTCTTCCCTTCTGTTTCTCACTATGCCTTCGTTACTATCTCAGGATCGCTGCAGAGCTGTTATCCTTAAGGTCAGTCACATTTTCTTCAAGAAAGAAGTGTCTTTGACTTGCCTCCTTCTACTTAATTAAGTTCTACTCCTAAAGAATCTTCAGCAACAGCTGTTATTCAACTTTTTCTCCTCCTTTTCCTACCGGACGAATCTATAGCTAACTCTTTGGTTGACTCCACATCACACTTCCCTCCACCCCTATTTTCTCCTATTAACCCTATTCCTCCTCTCTTATACCCTACTCTTTCATGGTCTTCCAAGTTCTATGCCATTTACAGGTGAGCGAGGCTCGTGAGCCGGATGGAATACCTCCTCAGTATCGTAATGGGTGGAGCCCTTGAACTAATCATGATCATTGCTCGCCTATTTTTCTTCTGTCCTAAAACGCAAAACCCCGCTCCACAGAGGCATTCCTTGGTTCAAATCCGTCCCCAAGAAAGGACACTTTCACTAATCCTACTGCCTATTGTGCAAATGCTCTCAGCGCCATCTGCAAAGCCATCGAGACTCCCCTCAGCTTCTTTTTTCATTCGGAATCTCAATCTCCTCACCATTACGGCTCTCGCGGTACAAAAGGCGACTGGTGAGTTCTCCCACGTGACCCAAATTTGCCGACTTTCTCTTCTAGCATTTTGGTGAATCAGGTATCTCGGACCTCGACATGTTAGTACAGTGTCTTTTCATACCATCCCATTATGGTCCAGATTTCTTTTGATCTTTTATATTTTCAACATTTTGATGATATTTAAATAGGGGCCACCATGGTGTAGCGTTTAGCGTTGCTGACAAAGAGGTATTCACGGGCCGCCAGGAATCGAACGCATAGGTTCGATTTCTAGATACGATAGTCACTCCACAATCAACTAATCTGTTCATCATCCCCTTGGGGTTGGCCGATAAGATGGATACTTAGGCTAAGGTATATATATATATATATATAGAGAGAGAGAAAGAGATGTTGAGATGGCGTTAATAATGGCACTCACTTGCCCGTGCCGTCTTAGTTATAATAAAAAAGTTGCACATGTTTTAAGTAGCCTAACAAGGAAAAAACAAATATATGTTGGATACGTTAAGTGACCTTCCATGACCTGTCCTCTTAATATGACAGTGATAGGATGTCATTAGAATACATGTACATGTAATAATCTAAGTTTCTATAAGGATGATTCTCACAGATTCGAGAAAAAATTATTAAGTTCAATATACTTTTAGTTATAAGAGAAACCGTTGTTCTTTATATGTATTAATAAAAATATATTTATGAACCACCGGTTTGTGCGTGTTATATGATACTGATATGCAAGTTGAATGCTGCTGAATATTTGCCCAAAAGAATGATAACCTGTGGTGAAAATGCAAATTTTCATTCCTGAAATGGAATGTAAAAAAAAAAAGTTGGGCTTTCTAACTCAAAAGACCACAATACAAAAATACTTTCGCATCGACTTTTCTTTTTGGAAGAAAAAATTTTACGTAAAAGAACACACAACACATGCCGATGGTACGGCTCAAAGCAAGGTACACAAAGTGTCGTATTTCCTATTTTCTACAAAAGCCTTCTTTTCCGCTTTCCATTACACCGATTTGATTTGTGCCGCTTCCGTAGGCTACTTTATTATTGTTTAACCCAGGCTCATCGTGTGAAAGGTAACGCAAAAGGATCACGGAGGTCACAGAGGGTCTTTGTCATGCCCCAGTGGGCTGATGTTGATTACATTAACTGTTACAGAATTTGTTTCGATACAGAAGCTGCGTTACATACATTACTCCGACGATTCCGAAACCGTCGCTGTTTGTTGATCTCTTCTCTCAGTCACGCGGTGGATTCCATCGTACCTGCCAAGTTATTATTAGCAGTCCACTGTGTTTTTTACTAGCAGCTGAGAGACAATGGCCGTACATTATGTTTGTCCTCTGGCAACGATGTTGCACCTCAGGCAGACTGTTGCAATGATTCATCCGAACGTTGGGAGATCGAAGAAGATTTTCTCTGGCTACTAACCTGTGTAGACGAAGCCTAGCCTTCACTACGAGTGTCTCTGAGATTCTGGTTGAATATCGACCAGCACCGTTTTCTTCCTTTGATTATAAATGTTCAGCCAATCATATTGGTCGTCTTTTCCCAGTGTGTATATATAGTTACTGTAATTTCCCATTCGAAACCATTGGTTGTCGTGTTTTTAAGTCTTTTGCTTCTGCACATTCCATTCCATCGTTTCTTCATTCATCGGGTTTAGATATCATCTTTTGCTCCAAATGTCACACATTTTTTGTCACTTTATTTCACAAACAATGATTCTCCATTAGTACCAAAATAATAGTAAAAAAAAAGCCTCGCTGACTCTTTTTATATCCCTTGATGGTTTTTACTGGACAATTGCCCAGTCCGTTTTTCTCTAAAGAGTTCGAGTACCGTGCATTGCCAGAGTATGCAAATGAGTCAACAAATCACGCTCGTAAAAAGGTTGTCAGATTAGATTCCCGTTGAGTATGAATTGGGGTTTTCCATCAGTCATATCCAACTCAATTTTGGATCTCTTGGAGTTACTCTGGATTTTCCTGCAAGACGAAATACAGAGTCCTGAAATTTGTAGCCAGATCATAATAGATTTCCACAAATAAACTGTTTCAGAAAAAAGAAAATTCTATTTTTGATTAGACTGCGCGGGCAACTGAATGTCCTAATCAAGGCCATCTCATTAACGCTATGTAAATATATACCCTAAGCCAGGTACCCATTTTATCAACCAGCGTTTTAGGGAGGATGAACAGCTGGGTTCGACTCTGGTCTGACCGCCGCAACTGGGATTCGAACCGATGCGCTAGACCCTGGGCGGCTCATGAATGCGCCACAGTCAGTGACACTAACCACTACACCACAGAGGTTCCAAAGACACATGAACTCTCTTCACCATAGAAATTTAATTATTGTTTCGTAGACAGATTTTCTTCGAGCACTACAACTTGTTGGAGAATGCAACTGTCACCAAAGCATGGTACAGATCTCACCCTTGAAACCTTTATCTTTTATATTTTTTACCAAGTTTCACCAACGTGAGAATAATGTATGAAACTGACTTCAGTTTCAAGTATCAGTTTCATTTAAGGAGCAGTCTTAACTATTTCCATCCTAGGTTAGATCCTCTTCAGTTGGCCAGTAACGTCTCTCAGAAGGTAAGGAATCGTAGCCTGAAAACAGGAGAATAAAATATATTCCATTATTTCGTCATGGAAACATATCGAGCATTCTTCCTTTCAGTGTGACTCTGTACAATATAAAGAACTACCTTCAGTAAATCAACTTGAGATTTTTTCTTTTAAGTAGGAGCAATTCTGAGTCATTTTCTCAAAATGCAATTAATGGTCACTATTTTTTTGTACAATATTTTTGTATCTTCGGACATTTTTTTTTCATATCTAATTTGGCTTTAAAGTATATTACTTACGTCTCTCTTCTTTCCTAATTACTGCTCATAATAATGAGGCTTGTTGTTGTAAAGTTAAGGATTTATCACTGTCCATGAAAGGAAGCTCGGGTGTTCCTGGTATTAATGAGTCTACAGTGTCAGCTAGTGTTCCTGGAATTATCTATAATGTCATCAGGTGCTCTCTTCTTCTCTTGATATGTTATCAGCCTCTGGAGCCATGGAAAGTTTGTCATGTCCTTGTAAAATCTTCATCAGATTCCTTCAGTTCCTCCAGAATTTCGTCAACGGACAGGCCTGCTTCTCTGTGAGAGCATTTTTCAACGGGATATCCTCAAAGTTTCTACAGTGAGGGTCTTAGAGTGACTATTGTGGAGAAGTTGCACGTTGAGTCGCAACAGACACGGATCATTATTGGTCCAAGTGTGACTCATTGAGTCACAGTGGCACAACTCTCTCCGAGGGGTGAAGAAAGATGTGCTTTTAACCACTGTCCTATGTGCAGAGGACAGGAATATCTGAAATGATATTTGGGCATTTATTTCATATCCTGTCAACAGTGATATCCCTCGATATTCAGTCCTATTGGCTCTACTCTTCCTTATTTCTGTCTGTGAATAATCGTTTTAGTTAGCTTTTCTCTCTACTTCTAACCTCTCTTCCTGCACTGAACTTATTTATTTCGATCTCCAAATCTATACAACATCTTTGGAAGCAGCTGGATTTAACAGCACGAAAAATTGTAATTCCTCCTACCTTCATCCCTTTCTCTCTCTAAATCTCAACAGATCTCTCGTATCAAAACTTTAGAATTCAAAACTCAACCGTTGCAATAATATCAACAAGTTAGGCCTAATCATGTTCCCCACTCAGCTTTGGAAGCCCCACATAATGACCATTACGGTAAATGCTTTTTCCCGAAAGCTGGCTGCACTGTAGAAGTTTATGAATTATCCCTACATTATGAGGAGGTATTCTACTACCTCTGTGTTGGAGTACCCTATATATTGCCCTCCCATAGCTGGGGTTGGACCTTCTTTCAACTCTCGTTTAGCCAGGATGAAATTAAAAGCTTTCCCTCAAAGGATCTCTTCTGTTATCATCCTCTCTCTCTCTCTCTCTCTCTCTCTCTCTCTCTCTCTCTCTCTCTCTCTCTCTCTCTCGTACATGCCCCGTTCTCCTGAGCTGTCTGCTAGAGCCTTGGCCCCCGAGATCTGTGGCCGCGACACGAGTCTGGTTTCTTATTCCCATAGTTTGTATGTTGAGACCTGCTATACTAACACTGACCGTTATGATAACCTCCTCCTCTCCTCACAGAGTGAAGCTGTAGAATTCCGTTTCTTCTTACACGTTTCCTTCATCCTATAAACTTTGCCCTGTCATACGTGAGAGGCTAAAATTGATTCCCCCTCTTTTTTATTTTTTGGAGGGCAGTCAACTCCCATTATTTTACATTTCCAACTAACGTCGCCATGACAGGGTCATGCTTTTACCAGCGTTCTGTCGGCTGACTCCTGAAAAATAGAATGAATGTCATTAAATTATTCAGAACCCCAGCTCGGCTGCCATTGTTACAGTAGAGGCAAAAGGGCGCGTGAAAGTATAAGATAGTGAAGCCTACCATCCGTCCGCAGCGTATTTGGTAGTGTTACAGTGTGTCCAGCTCACCGATGGCCTGGATATTTCATTTTCCTGAACAATGTAACGCCACGATATTCCCAAGATATTGGCGAGAATATCGAGTTATCGTTTTTACAAAGGGTTTCAGTTGATTTAGATTTTTAGATCGAGTATCTGAACATGGTACATAGTTTCTGCTTTCGTCACCCCATCGTAGCTCGTTGTCTTGTACCCAATTAGGAAGTTAGATTTTACATGCAAATGTTGTTCATTGCTCGACTAGTCCACTTTCATTGAACTCAGGTATATATATATATATAACAATAGCATTTCTACTGAGCACAAAGCAAAAATAGATTTCCGTTCCTTGCACTTGCCACTTTCCCGTTCACCATTTCCTGAGATTATACATTTATTTCTTTTAGCATGGTATTTTCTGACTGATTACTGTGTATTTGCATACATTGGTAATGAATGTTGAGCTGAATTTTACTCCTGAGTTATACACGGTAATGATTTTGCGGCCGTCTCTTGGTAGCATGAGCATAAGTCAAATATAGTTAAGGATATATATATATATATATATATATATATATATATATATATATATCCCCTGGGGATAGGGGTGT
>JAYMFT010223643.1:0-11309 GCA_038088735.1 Panulirus argus | reverse complement strand
AGACCTAACCTAACCTAAACCACCTCCTCCGAGCCAGACAGAGAGAGAGAGAGAGAGAGAGAGAGAGAGAGAGAGAGAGAGAGAAACGTCCGCGGGACTTGAGCGAAAAATAGGCGAAAATGAGCGTGGTTTCGGCCGCTACGAAGTGAGATGAAAGGGTTGCCTTCGAGGTTAGGGAAGACACTGGCCGTCTGCCGTTTTCTATTTCTTCTTTTTTTTCTGCCAGATTTTCGACGCCTTCCTTAAATAAATGGCCGAACCGATTATCCGTCAATGTTTCGCTCACGGGCCATATATACGTTCGCACCACTGCAGCAGGTGTGTGTGTGTGGAGGAGCAGAGGACCAACTACGAGGAATTCCGGTTCCTCCTCCGAGCAAGCCCGAACCCCGCGGCCGACCGCCGGTAGGTAACCCTTTGGTGTGAAATGATAAACAAAAATCACTGTTGAGCGAAGAGTTGCGGTAATTTCCCACACGGCTTGGACACCTTTCCCTCTCCGGGAGACTCTCCTTCCTTGGCCCACCGAAATCGCCCCGTGGATCTTACGATGTGCGATTCCACCCCTCGGTCCGTTTTCTTTCTCGCCAGTACACATTCCCCGTTTTCTGACGCACATGCCCCTTTTACACGGCGTAGTCCACACACACACATCTTGGGGGGGAAATTCAGTCGTATTTTTTTTTTTTTTGCATGTGTGTGTGTGTAGTTTAAGATGAGTTAGAGAGAGATAGACGGAATTGTATACTCTTCGGTTGCGTCCAGGGAGACGAAGAGAGGAGAGAATTGTTAAGTTTATGTTTACTGTGAAGCGGCGTCGGTCGGTCATTACAAACTTGGTTGGCCCCGTGTGGAGGGAGGGAGGAGGAGGTACGTCGCCAATGGGAGCCCAGGCAGGTAGTCAGAGAAGAGAGGGAGGAGGGTGGGTGGGGTCCCCTCCCTCCGGTGGACACAGCCCCAAAATTCACCCCGCTGGGTTTGAGAAGTGGTTAACCCAACGCCAGTTTTACTACGGTCTATTACTTCTTCTTCGCCGCCACCGAGGAGTTATTCAAACCCCCCCCCCCCAGCCAAAATTCACTAGAATTTTTTTTTGAGGAAAAATCTTGAAAGGAGGCAAAAAAAAAAGTACGATTTCGCATGGATTTTTAAGTAGTTATTTAAAGGATAAGGAGGGTGGGGTGGGGTGGCGTAGGGTGGGCCTGTTATTTCCTGCAGCTTCGCATATTCTCTGCCCGAGTCCCGAATTTCTGATTCACCTCTCGATGGGGTCGTTGTAATCATGTATTTTGATGAGACCTGGATGATCTGCGGAGAGAGAGAGAGAGAGAGAGAGAGAGAGGAACGACTTAACATTCGACCTACACCTGCCTCCAAGGGTAACTCCGCGTTAGTTACCAATTATAAATGTTATTATGAACAATTAGGAGCCACCCCTGGGCCGTAATCAACCATAAAATTGGCCGGTTTTAGTGGGAGGCGTAGCTTGCATGCCAAACATTCTGACCAACACAGCTTGTCTTCTCTCTCTCTCTCCCTCCCTCCTCTCCCAACGGTACCAGCCACCCAGTATCCCCCTCCTCCCCTCCCTCTCTCCCGGGCCTATCCTTAACTTGCTTCCAAGGATCCTGACTTCCGTCCTCAAGGGGCCATAACAACGTTGACGGGCCATATCCTACCCGCAACCTAGGACCCCATATAGGACCCCAGGCGTGGGGGAGTGGGTGGGCTCGTCCTCTCCGTACTCGACTATAAGGAAACCATATTTTTTTTTTTTGTTACTCATATGTAACAAAAAGAAAAAAACTTTATAATTTATGGTACACTCGTACCCTTGATGTGGGCGGCGGTGGCTAGCGCTACAGAGGACCAGAGATCTGGCCAGGAAGTGGGCCAAAAATGATGTCATTACGTAACAGGTTACACGATAAGTGAACTGTTTGCAGTATGCAAATTAGTTCATGGCCAAAGGAGCCTCTCTCTCTCTCTCTCTCTCTCTCTCTCTCTCTCTCTCTCAGTACAAAGACCTCCCGGGCTATGACACTCGGGGGTTCCTAAAGGAGACACCGTAGGACCCTTCGCTGTTTGCATATCTCGGGTCCGTCTGACATGGAAATCCGAGTTTGTTTATTCACTGTACAGTTGATGGCTATTCAAGATCAGGGGCTTTTGAGTTACATTTCCGCTGTATGATCTGAATATAGGGACTCAAGTCACTGGGGGTTTTGTTTTTTTAAGCTCAAGTTCGGTATTGCGATCACTGGCGTCCGAACTTGTGAAGTTCATACGGAGATGAATGAAATGAACTTGCCCATATCGTAAATGTTCTCTGTAAATTTGGAATTATGAGTATGACATAGTCTTTTGGAAGCAAGTTATTTAACAAAGCCATGAACTTATGTATGAAGCTTCAAGTTCGGAAAAATAATATGTGGAGAATTTCAACAGAACTTAGATACGAACTTCGAAGGTAAATCCAAGTTCTAAATATCCAAAAAACTGATCTAGATCCCCCCCATGTTTCCCCCTTAAATAAAGTTCCTCTCGTTTCCACCCCCACTAATGTCACCCATGTTTCTCTCATCAGCGTTACGTAATCACGTTCGCCACGCACACATTGAAAGAACCTGGGGGCTAATCTCAGCGTAGTACGTGATCGCACGTGGCGTCTTGTGATGTACTGTTCTGAACCTGACGGTGATGGCGTGGATTAATCCGATTCAAAACTCTTCATGTGCCTGTGAGGAGAGTCTCTCTCTTGGCTTCAATAGAGAGACGCGTGGGTTAGAAAAGTGTCTATATTATGGTCTTGTTGAGTCCGCGATCACAGACACCTCAGATGTTAAGGACGTAATCCGATATATCTATTACACATACACACACACACACAGTCGTAAAACGTGAAGAAAGTACGTCACACGGAGACCAAGAGCGTGAGAGTGTGGGTGAGCACTTTCCACCCTCCCACAGTCGAGACCCACCGTAAAATTTCTGTATCCTGGGGGTTTGAAGAGAACCGAGCTGGGTCTGGTCCTGCGCCGGGTGTGTTGGCGTGGGACCCAGGCCGGGCCTTGTGCTGGGTGCTCAAGCAGAACCCCCAAGCTGGGTTCGGTCTGGTTAAGGGTGATGGTGTGGGACCCAGGCTGGGTTTGATTTGGTACTAGCTACACACACACACACACACACACACACACCACACACACACAGGTATTTTCATACGCCCCAACAGTGGCAGAGACGCAAGCAAGCCTTTGGCGCAAACCCCAAGCTGTGGCAAGGTCCTCATGCGAAATTTTATTCGCCGTAATGAGAGGGCAGTTAGTAGTGCTAACCCTGAGTAATTGGCTCGTTACATTGGCATCGTGAGGGCAGTTTGCATACACTCGCGGAAAACCAGAGAGAGAGAGAAAAAAAAAATAATGCACAGTGCATGCTAAACGCCCTAATGAAAAGGAGGAAAGATCGCGCGTGCTATTTTATTGTTAGATAATTGTAACTCCCGGCAAAGGGGGGACAGTGTTGTGGGCCTGTCACGTGTCACATGACAGTGTCACGAGGGCATGGGGGGGTGGGGGGGAACTAGACCGGAGCGTTAAGTTTATTCACTTTCCTCGCGTCATTTTTTTTTTAGGTTACCTGTGCGACGACAGGTCTTCTGCCAGGCTCTCTCGTAAGTTACATAGACATGCTGGGTGGAGTGGCTGTTTTTGTATTTACGCACACGCGCTGGTGTAGAGAGTAGGTTATATTGTAAATTTTTTTTTTTCTGTCGTTTTGAATTTGAGGGGGTCGAGAGAGAGAGAGAGAGAGTGTATGACTGACGTCTTAAGACAACTTCATATATCAACGAGCAAAAAAAATTTTGTAACCTCTCAACGAGAAAAAAGAAAAAAATGTAACCTCGTTCCTGTACAAGCTATCACTGGCGAGAGAGACCGTCTGGGTTCTAGAATTCCATCCTCGGGGATCTGATTTGATCTGACGGCTCTTTTCCTTCAACTGTTACGTGATCTTGCGTGATGGGCAAGCTGGGAATTGCGGGTCTTCCTCCAGCTTAGCTTCTGGTGAATAATACCTCCAGCTTAGTGGGCGGTTCTCTGTGTGGCGCTGATGATGAGGTGGGGTGGGGTTCGGGTTGGGTTGGGGGGAGGTGTTCCCAGTTTAGTTTGTGGTTCTGTGCAGTTAAGCTTCTAGATGTTCCCAGCTTAATGAGTGAGTAATGTAGCTAAGCTTGAGGATGTTCCCAACTTCGTTGATGATTCTTTGTGGTTAATCAAGCTTGTGGGTATTCCCAGCTTAACAAGTGTCATGTAGCTAAGCTTGCAGAATTCCTGGCTTAGTCGATGGTTCTTTTAGTTAAGCTTGTGAATGTTCCCAGCTTGATCAGTGGTTCTTTGTGGGTAAGCTTTTTATCATGCGTGCATGTCCTCAATTCAGCCATCTGACGTTTCTGAGATCCTGGAAACGTTTCTAACATATCCTGTAAACGTTTCATACGAATCCTGTAAACGTTTCTTATAAATCCCGTAAACGTTTCTTACACATCCTGTAAACGTTTCTTACACATCCTGCAAACGTCTCTGGCACGGCTTTAGAATCCATTTCTCCCACGACCGAGGCTCCAGACGCCCTGACAAGCGAGCCCTCATTACGAACATACGAACGACAGACTAAAGGAAATAATAATAATAATAATAAAAAATAATAATGACAGCATTCGCCACCGCGTCTCCCTACCACCCATTACTGACACCCGTCTGCTAACACCACACGGCCTGCGGTAGACTTCACACCAGACTGAGAGGGGCTGAACGCGCCCACCGTCTCCCGGAAGTGTACCTGGTCACACACACACACACACACACACACACATAAGGAATGGGGCCCCCGGAGAGTGTACAATTCCCTCCCTCTACAGTACGTTATACTATACTTCAGCTACTGGACTTCCACACGCCTCTGGCCACTTCTTCTGTTCGTGTGAGGGTTTCCCTCAGAAGCAGCGTTCGTGGTTCTCGCATGGAAAATGGGATGCGTGAACACCCGATCACTCGGCACTTGAGCCAGTGAGCTCGACGACAACGGCCCTTGAGCACGACGTTGCGACCCTTAGACGTGAAGGTACAGCCCTTGAGCACAACGTTGCGACCCTTAGGCGTGACGGTACAGCCCTTGGGCACGACGGTGCGACCCTTAGCATGAAGGTACAGCCCTTGAGCACGACGTTGCGACCCTTAGGCGTGACGGTACAGCCCTTAGAGCACGACGGCGCGATCCTTTGAACACGACGGTACGACCCTTAGGCACGACGGTACGACACCTAGACATGACGGTGCGAATCTTGGGTGCGACGGCCTGGCTGCTTCTGACCCGACGCTAAATGTTTTTGAAAAAAAAAAAAAAAAAAAAGTTTACGCGATATAACTGGACGGAGTCAGCCATCTTGATCGGTTCTCACGTTTCCAAAGATGTGCTTTGAAGAGGTACTCGCCTCCCCCTCAGGATTCTCGCTAGCCACATCACGTCCTCAGTAAAAGTTTACCCCCATGAAAGAAACTAATTTCTTCCACAAGGGATCTTTTTTCCTTTTTTCCCAAGGGCTTCTGTAGCGAATATGAATTAAAAGGGAGTCTCGATGTGAATGCTTCGCCTTTACTAAGGTTGAAGGGGTATATCTATTCAAGAATGTTCGTCTTTTTGAAAATAATTTCTGATTTATTTAATCAATTTACAGATATATTAAGAGAATTTACGTTTGCAAACGTATTGTGGGTGCCCACTTATCATTTCCCCACAGTCTATAGCATCTATACCTTGTAATTTCTCTGAATATTTTCAGCCAGTGGCTGCTTTTAGTTCAGTAAGCCGTTGCTATTATCATTATTATTATTATTATTATTATTATTATTATTATTATCATTATTATCATTGTTATTATTATTAATGTTATTATTATTATTAATGACAGTAAAAGACCAGATGTGGGCAAGTTCATTCCTTCCTGACGGTGCCTTACTAAGGCGGGAAAGGCAGTTATAGTAGCAGTAGTGCTATTCAGTGTAAGCAATCAAGTCTGCCAGGCACTATTCCCCACACATGACAAGTGAATGTCGATCTGCGTTTGGGTACTACATACGCCCCTCGCTGGCGTATGATATGGGGGTGGCCATGCGTAAGGCTTATATGTAGAGGGGTTAGGAGGGAGTGGCGTAAAGCGGGCAGGGTACGCAGTCCTGGGCGTGTCAGGGGCCCACGCTTGGGGATCTTAAATATTTATCTCCAGCTGCCTTTTTATAGCCAGCTGGCCATCCCGGTCTTCTGTGGTGTGGCTGGTGGTCTCGTCGCGGCGCGAGACGATGTTGAGATAAGAGGGAGACAGAGAGAGAGATAAACACACACACACCTGGCTTAGGGTGAGGTGTGTGTGTGTGTGTGTGTGTGTGTGTGTGTGTGTGTGTGTGTGTGTCTGTCTGTCTGTCTGTCTGTACATACACAGAGGAATAAAGACAGTGTACATATACACAAGGTTAAGATAGGGGAGGGGCTACACGAGTGTAAAACTCTCTCTCCCCGTAACATATAAACAGTAATCACACACACAAGGCCGGGGAGTTGGGGATAGGGGAGGGAGGGAGGTAGGTCCCTGAAATGAAGGAGGGGAGGGGAGGAGGAGGGAGAGCGGTGGAGGTGGGACAGTCACAAGGCGGGGAGAGGGGATGGGGAGGAGGAGGGGATTGGTGGGAGCTTGGGAGGGGAGGGGAGGGCAGGGGGGAGGGGTGGTGGGGTGGGTGTAAGGGAGCCGTGGGTATCAACTTCGCGGCGGCAGGAACTTTGTAGTGCCGGCCCTGGGCTCGCATGTGCGTGTCATGTGTCGCCCCCAACCCTCCCCTCCCCCTCCTACCCCTCCCTTAATATGTGTCCCCTCCCATGTGTGTATTTGTGTCTGTCTGTCTGTTCATCCCCTCTCGTATGTGTTTTTGTTTGTATTTTACGTATGATAACATTATACTACTACTACGACTACTACTACTAATAATAATAATATGACAGTTAATCAAATTAATGAATGCCTGAAACTGAAAATTTTTCTGGGTAAATACAGAGTACAGAGAACGGGGCTTTAAGAAAAACGGAGGAGGGCGTTTAAACCAAGTCTTTCCCGGGTGGGCTCAGTGCCGTTGTGGCTTCCAAGTGCAACTTGGAGACGAGGGATCTCTGGTGGCAGGAGGAGGAGGTGACGGTGGCGGGGATGGTGCTGCAGCTTCTTCCCGAACTGTTGGATGAGGTCCAGGAGATTGGTTGGAAGGAGTTGAAAGGGCCATTGTGTTGTCTTCTTGACCGGAGTAAGAGGGACCGAGGAGAATAATCCTGCACGCCGTTTTCTACACCTTTTCTGTTGTGAGATCGAAAGGCAATGAAGGCCAGGCGAGGGAGATATACAGTAGGCGAGTTTAGGGAGAGTAAAAGTCCTGATGTTTTTGAGTATATACAAGTTGGGAGTCCTAGTGTCTCTTGTCTACAGTAGAATGTAGAGACAACAGACGGGGGTGTTTGATGATTTGGTGCTGACGATGCCCAACAACCCTGAACGGGGAATGGGGGTCTTGTGAGACAAGACACCCTCGTGGGTCAGGTCAAAGGTCAGGCCATCATACCCAGGGGGTCGTACACGTTTTGCTTATGGTTCGCACAATTCTTTTTTTTTTTCTTTCTTTTACTCACCGTCATGCTTATAAGGAGGGGTGTGGAGAAAGAGAGGAAACAAACAACCTCTGATTAAATCAAAAGAACATTTGAACTTATATTGTTGTGATATGAGAACAAGATCATACATCCCCATGGCGTAGAAGAAAATGGGGATGCTGGTGGCAAGACGCTGAAACCTGGAAGAAAACGGGTGGCGTGCTGCTGCTGAGGCTGCCATGGACTAATCCGCCTCGGCGATCGTCCCCGACACTTGAGCCTGCACTGGACAAGTCCATTTACCCGCATCAGGGAGCCGTGGTCCTCCGGGGCCTGCATCTTCCTCGCCCCAGTTTAAAACAGGTATACACGTACAAGTCGTGATCACTAACATAGGGGTGGGGGAGGAGACACAGACCAACAGTCCCCCGGTATGGTCTTTAACGATATAGAGTTCGTGTTTATCGAAGAAGACCCACAATCCCCGCAAGTTCTTGGTAGTGTCTCAAGATAGCGACGTCTGCATCCCCCGCGTCACAGAACCTCTCAGTTCTTGGTAGCGCTTCAAGATGGCGGCTTTTCCACATACTAGAAACTCTAGTGGTTCTTGGTAAGTGCTTCAATATGGCGGTCTCCACATCCTAGAACCTCTTACTTCTTCGTAGTGCTTCAAGATGGCTGCCTCCACACCCCAGGACCCCCCCCCCCTAGTGCCTCAAGATGCCTCCACTTCATCACTATGACATTTATTTCCAAAAACGCCCGAGGGTAATGAAAAAAAAAAACCGCCATCTACGGAATGAAAAAATCCATAACCCCTGTACTGTGGTAGTCAGGATACTGCTGTGTGTGTGTGTGTGTGTGTGTGTGTGTATACACTGCTATAGCAGTAACCTCGAGAAGGTAGCTGTTTACAAGCGTCTCGACCCTGCCTTGACACCCCAAGGTCGTGGGAGATGAGGAGGGAGGGGAGGGGAGATGATTTTTTTTTGTGTTTGTGAAGGAAATATTTATGAAAGAGTGTTCAACGCCGTCTCACAAACACTGGCGCCATATTTCTTTTAAGGATATAAAAAAGGCTTGTAAGCGCTGTTTGCTATTGTATGTGTAATGTTTGTAGTAGAGGTTACTAGACATTAAGTTTTAACCCTTTGAGCACGACGGTACGTTCCTTGAGCTCGATGGTACGCTCCTTGAGCACAACGGTACGATCCCTGAGCACCATGGTACGCTCCTTTAGCACGAAGGTACGTTCCTTCAGCACTATGCCACGACCTATGAGCACGACGGTACGATCCTTGGGCACAACGGTTTGAGCCTTTAGCGCGACGGTACGTTCCTTAAGCGAAACGGTACGATCTATGAGCGCGTATGGGTCAGGTCAAACGGCAGGCCACCTTACCTATTTTTTTTTTCTTTCCTATTCATCATCTGGTTATTCACTGATTAAGGTATTGAGCATCTCACACACTTAAGCACAGCGTTCCTAGAGCCCATCATAATTCTGTGGTCTCTTGTTTATTTTATGAAGTTAAAAGATACGCTTTTTTTATATACAAAGCGTTGACCTTTGACCTAGCCGGTGCCCATCCCAGGTCGACCTTGGCTTCCTTCCCAGAGATGCCTCTGGGTTTGTTATCGTTATCTTTATCTCTTTCTCAGTAGACTTCCAAACAATTTTCTTTTATGCAGAGAAAATGTGATGCTGGTGCTGTATTATTTCACATCATCAGTGTCATCAAGTCCGAAGATTTCCTGAACAATGTGTTTAATTGGGATTTTCTTTTGAACACACACACACACACACACACACACACACACACACACACACGGACCTCCCTAGTGTAGTGGTTATCGTTACTAACCATGAGGCAGCATGGTCCCGCATGGATTCGAATCCTAGGCGCAGTAGTCAGCCCACACCCAACCAAGGTATTCATCCTCCATTGGGGATTGTTCCACAAATGGGTACCTTGCTTGGGCTTGGGTGTGTGAGTGTGTACGTGTGTGTATACACACACATACACGAGGAAAGACATGATAAGGTATACATCATACATACAGGCTAACAGACGGGGCAACATGAGCACAAAACTTTCTCCCTGTAACAGAGTAATCAAATAGTAATCACGCACACACACACACACACACACACACACACACACACACACACACACACACACATGAATATCATTTACCAGGAGAGAGATTTTCTGCTGCGTAAGTTCGGTCACCGCACCTAAGGAAGCACAAAGAGATGATAGAGAAGGTCCAGAGGAAGTCCAACAGGGATGGTAACAGAACTAAGAGAGCAAAGTTACAGGCTAGAGGCTATTCACAGTTGCCCCGTATGGGAGGGAAAAAAAAAAAAAGAGTGAGGGGTGACCTGATCACAACCTTTAAGTTTATGGCGGCCATGTTTAATTTCATACTTTTTTGTCTCTCTCTCTTAAGTAATGTTATTATTGTCCTACTTAGTTAATGGTCTTACTGACTCCCGTCTTAGTTAAGGGTCAGTCCCCCTTAATTAAGGGTTACTACCCCACACTAGTTAAGGGTCTTAATACTCCGTCATGTTACCACCAATAGTCATCTAATCATCCTCTTCGTTAAGGATCCTATTGCCCCTTAGTTAAGGGCTTACTCCTCCCTTAGTTAAGTGTCTTACTACCCTTTTAGTTATGGGCCTTAACCTCTCCCTTAGTTAATGGCCCTACGACCCCATATTTGCTGGGTTTTACTGCCCCTCTTAGTTAAGGGTATTACCGCCCCTCAATTGAGGGTTTACTGCCCCCACCCCCCTCCCTCCCTTAGTTAATGGTCTTACGTTCCTCTTAATTCAGTCTTATTGCTCGGTGTGGTTGAGGCTATTGTTCCTAAGGCTGTAAACATGTGTTAAGCAAGGGACACACACACACACACACACACACACACACACACACACACACACACACACACACACACACACAATCTATGGGACTACAGCATCTTCCAGACTGGGCTAAAAGGAGGCCCTCATTTCCCTGCTACTGCAAGTAGTGCAGCCTTGGGACAGCGGGAGATCCCGGGAGAGGGGTCCCGTGGGTAATTATGTATAAACAAATCATAAGGTTAGGTATCCTTCGAGATCCAGAATTCCAGCGCTCGCAGACTGGCAATCTTGCATGGACTGGAAAAGCCTACGAAGATTGGGGACATGCCAGGACCAGAATGCCACGATGATTGGGGATTGGGATCACCCTAGGGTTTAGTCGAGTGATGGATTGGGTTGGGACACTGTGGGATTGGCTGATTGGGGCGTGGCACCGTCGACCGCAGGATTGGCCACGGGCGACCATCTTTTTTTATATTGGATGTGTCCAGCTGGGTCATTATATGGGAGGGGGGGAGGAGGGGTTGTGGGTTGGTCCCTGCGACGCTATTTATTTCTCATCCGCTCCCTAACTCATTTCCGTCTTCCTCTATATATATATATATATATAGTTTTTTCTTCATTTTTGTAAGCTCAAGTTTATTAATCTTTTTTTTACTTATATTACAGTCTAAAGTGTTTTTAGCTTCATCTCTCTCTCTCTCTCTCTCTCTCTCTCTCTCTCTCTCTCTCTCTCTCTCTCTCTCTCTCACCC
>JAYMFT010223622.1:0-11309 GCA_038088735.1 Panulirus argus | reverse complement strand
AGAGAGGGAGAGAGAGAGAGAGAGAGAGAGAGAGAGAGAGAGAGAGAGAGAGAGATTAGTACACAGACCTAATCTGAAATGAAGACAGAAGGACAGTATAGGGAACAAAGTGGCTGCGTGTGTGTGGACATGATTCACCCCAGGAAATTAGGGAGGGAGTGGATGATAACAGGCTCGAGTAGATGGAGGGACAGAACGGTTCTCGGAACGTGGAGACCATCAAGAGGGCTGTGAACTGTGGTGTGCTGTCTTGGGTGCCTGGTCCGCCAGCCAGCCAGCCAGGCCCCTCCCCTCGACACCTCCCATCATGACCAGTGGTGGTACTGAGAAGCTGCAGGCTCTAAACTGGTGATTCTGGGAGGGGGGGGGGTGATCGCGATGGGGAATTCCGTCCTTAGTCTCACGCGGATGTGTAAGGGGAGTGCATAATGGAGAGAGAGAGAGAGAGAGAGAGAGAGAGAGAGAGAGAGAGAGAGGAGGGGGGGCAGGGAGGGGTGAGTTGGTGTGGGGGGTGCGGGTGAGCATGTATGTATGGGAGTGTGGAGCCGCGCCATGCAGTGTCTCCTGCGTCTAGACGGCTCGCTCGCTGGCTGCTGCCGGGTCCCCTCCTCTCCTCTCTGTACCGCACACTCCCTCCCTCACTATCCTCCGGCTCCATTCATGACTCACGACCATATAAAACCTTCTGCACCACCACCACCATCACCATCGCCACCAACATCAACACTGCTATGTCTCTCCAACACTTCTCTGCACCGCCACCGTGCTAGGCAGCTGGCAATCCTTTCGTTTGATATAAGAGAGAGAAAATGAACCCCAGACAAATTGGTAGGAATTACCTCTTTAAATATCAAATTTGTTAGTTAAACTTTCTTCTAACATTGTTAGGCTTATTTGCCTCAGGTTGGTTTGAGCACATCCTCAGTCCTGGATCTCTGATAACTAATAACTGGATCTCTAACAACCCAACTCTGTCCCACCATCCCTCTCCACATGCGTTACCCTTAATGACACCAGTCAGCGGAACTCACACCAACGGCTCTTGATAACTCCCTCAACCACCTACTCCACTCTCCCTCACTGCTTCTTCTTCAACTGCCGCTATCACCCTCCCTCACTACTCCCTCAGCCACCACCATCACCACCCTCCCTCATCTGTGTTAAGCACACCCCTTGTAGTCTGAGACATGAGTCTTGGTTGCACACTAAACCCGCCACCATCTGCAGGGGATGAGGTGCTGGAGTGGAACGGGCGGTCCTTGCAGGGCAAGACGTACGAGGAGGTGTACGACATCATCGCCGAGTCCCGGCAGGAGTCGCAGGTGGAGCTGATCGTGTCCCGGCAGCTGTCGGACGTCGGGAGGCAGCCGACCAGGCGTCACACGAACGCTGGCTTCTCTTCCAAAGGTGGGTGCTGCCTGCATCACCCTCACGGTCGCGAATGGACAGACCTACGCAGAGTTAAAGAGCTGTAAAGTTCACCAAATGGGTGATCAACAGATAAAGAGGGAGAGTTAAAGTTCTCAAGTAGATAGGGAACGGGAATTACAAAAGTTGAAATGGAATGCAGAATTTACTTTCTATTATCTTGCTAAGACGAGTGTGTATAACGGGTGTTGAGAAGAGCGCGTGCACACCTCTGGCGAGGAAGGTGCATATCCTTCTCTCTCTCCACCGTTTGCCCTTCCCCACACCTTGCCTGTTGTCTTTTTCTTTTGTCGTCCTCAGACCAGTGTGAGGCGAGCCAATTCCCCGTCCTCACCCCCATACAAACCAGTGCCAGGGAGTAGAACCCTTCAGGTTTTCACTCGAGTCGTCTTCCTGCTAGATTCATTAATTTTTTTTTTCGACCTAGGTAATCTCGAGTGATTTTCCTATTTCGAATGTTATGCGAAACAGCTCATCTTCCCCCATGCTCTAGATTGTCTCATATAATAAGGTTGTCTAATCCATTCTCTCGTTGTCCCCATTTTCTTAGCAATATTTCCATCTGTATAGATAAGTAATACAGGATACTATGGCTACCCTGCATATAACCTCATCAAGAACGACTAGGTCTTCCCTTACCTGTTATATCCATGTGTACATATTCATCTGTGTCTCCGTAGTCCATTGCCAAGCCAGTCCTGCCACATGTAACCTCACAGCAACACCAGACAGGCCCTCCTTCAGTGCCTCCTTCAAGTACGTCAACGTCATGTGTGTGTGTTGATCCACCCCAGGCGAGACCTACGATCCCAGGAAGCTGTCGGAGCCCTCTCGCGACCGCCGGCCGAGCGTGACCATCACTTCGCCCGGCTCCCCGGACACCTACCGGATACGAACCCACTCGCCCTCGGCACTCGGCAAGCTGCAGGTAAGTCCATTATCGTCTCCTCATTAATGAGCGACCTCTCCTCACACGACCCCAGGGGGCGTTTTACTTAAGGGGTTGTGAGTCTCTCACAGGGAGGAGGGTGTTGCAAGATGTTATTCATCTTCAAAAAATGAGTTGTTAGTCAGTTATCTATTTTTCCTGGTATAATTGTCCGAAAAGAATGTAAATATAAACATTTTTACTTTAGCATCATAGTAGAGCGTAAGAGTCGTCATACATGTATACTGAACAATAGGGGAACCACTTCGTCCGTGTGTGGCATGGTTCTCCTTCATCATAACCACTGCCCACCACGTGTGGGATGGCTGCCGCTAACCACAATGACCAGTGTGGTTTTCATGACTCCTGGACAGTGTTTCCTTTCCAGAGGATGTTGTGATTAGAAAAGCTGTAATACGCTAGGGAAAGCACAGGACCTATCCACGCTAGCTCTCCTCTCCTCGTGATTCATATTCCTTCCCTGGACACGACGGATTTCGCGCAATCACCCATCACACTCTCAACTTATCTTTGTTACATTCTTGCAGCATCTTGGAGTGGAGAGACTGTGGTACCCGCCAGCCTCCAGTCGATACAGAACTGCTATTGGCACTGACGACCAGTCACGCTGCCACACTGATCATCAGTGGTTGTTAGGGTGGTGTGGTTGTCATATATATCCCAGGAATTTTGAAGGATGAATGTGGAACTTTGTCATAGGGATGATAGTCGTTGCACTACTAATCACTCTTTATAGGGACGGTTTTTGCAGCACTAATCTTTAATCAAGGGGGATGGTTGTTCAAACGTTAATCACTAATCATTGTACTGTATAATCGCTATTAAAGCCCTGATCACGGAGCAAAATGGTAGGTTGTGGCTGATAACTGGTGCAATCACCATTCACTTGCTCAAACACACGATGATCTGAGGTTGTCGTATGTGGAGGAGATAAGGTCACTCTTGCCCTCATGTTTCAGTGCAGGTACCTAGCTGTAACTACCTATTTGTGCCCTACGGAGAGGGAGTTCCACACTCGCGTTTGTGTGTTGCTGGATGCCGAGCCGCCCGCTTGTGCCTACATACCGAGTGAAAAGTGCACTTTTGGGCAAGACTATATTGTCATCAGAGGACGTACGGAAGTACGGTCTTCTCAATGAACTTTCCACTGAAAGGGAGTCCATCATTTTCCTCCACCTTCATGAAGTGTAGACTCGAAGCCGAAGGAGCCCCATGAAAAGGGTCCTGGAATTAGATAATAATGATAATGATAATGATGATAATGATGATAATGATAGTGATAATGATATTAATAATGATAATAGTAATGGTAATAATAATGGTAATGATAATGATAGTGATAATGATATTAATAATGATAATAGTAATGGTAATTATAAAGATGATAATAACAACAACAAAAATGATGATAATAATGATAATAATAATAATAATAATAATAATAATAATAATAATAATAATAATATTAATACTGATAATCATAATGATAGTAATAATGATAGAAGTAATAATGATAATAAAAATGTTTTTGCCGTGGTGTTACTGGAAAAGTCACTTTGGCGAGGCTGTATGATCTAGGATACAGTCTCGTTTAAGAACTTCTCACTTCAAAGGAGTCAGTTTCCCCCGCCACTGGAATTAGGCCTAGGAGCTGTAGAAGCTCGTGGAAAAGGGGTCATCAAGGGGTCTTTCAAGAGAAGGGGTCCTGGGGGCAATTGCTCATAAAATCTCTTTCCCTTCCCACTCTCTCTTCCTGTGTATTATCAATTCCAGCTGCCCATCCTCACTACTAAGCCCTCAGATACTCCTCTCTCCTTCCCATTACTGGGCGCTCCTTTTCCTTCTCATCGGCCTTTCCCATCCCGCCTGTTCTTCACACCCCTAAACGTTTCTCTCCTCCAACTATCCTCTCATCCTTATTACAGTACTGCTTCTCATTCACACTCTTCCTTCCTGTCCCTTCCCCCCCTGCTCCACTTCCCACCCTCCCTTTACCCTCTCACCAACCCCAGGCATTCTCCTTCTCCTCCTTATTCATTCCTCCTACTTTCAGGATCCTTCCCACTCTGTTCCACCCCCTCTTAGGAATTCTGTCTGTCCCTTTTCTAATTTTCCCCTCTGTCTTACCTCCCTTTCTTGCTTTCCTTTTTCCTCTCTCATTTTTTCCATATCACTCGTGGATGTGGATGGTACCCGAGTGGAGGTGGAGGCCCTGACGTGCACAAGAGGGGAGGTTGAATTGGTATGAGCCCCTGCCCTCCCTCCTCCTCAAAGGTGCCCTCCCTTATTCTTTCATCAAGTGCTTCAAAAGTGCCTTTTTCATAAAGTTCTTCATAACCGCCTTTATTGTCATAAAGTGATTCAAGATGAACTGTTTAGCCCTAAAGTGCTTCAGATATTTTTTCTCAGTGAGCTGCTTCACTTTTACTGTCCAGTGTGCGGCTCTGGATGGACGTATGTACTTCTGGCAGGGTAGATTTTTTCCCTTGATAGGCGGTATGGTCGCACCTTTCTCTTGAGGACCACGACCGGATGTGAACAGCATTGACAGGGCTCCCAGAATCACTAGTGAACGCCAGTCATCACCGTGGTGTCTGTGGGGACAACACAGTTAGACTGTTTGGTTATTTGTACATAAGGACCATCGACTGCCAGACTGCCATGGTCATTTATTAAGGCCGTTGATGTAAAGCTATAACCACTAGTCGAAAAATATTAAATGATCTTTCTTCAGGTGCGTAAGTTTATTCAAGCAGTTTCTCCAGGTGTTTAGGTCAATTCAAACACTCCCCTCAGGCGTGTACGTTAATTCAAACACTCTTCAGGTGTGTAAGTTAATTGAAACACTTCCTTCAGGTGTGTAAGTTGACTCAAACACTTTCTTCAGGCGTAAGTAAATTCCAAGGCCATATATACGCCCTCACTTCGGATGCTCGCCTTGAGGGTCCTCACAGCATCCACACAACCACCAGGTTGGATCAGATCGTAATATTCTAATGTTTCGTATTTTCCGTGCCCTCTCATTAAGCTAATAACTGAGAACAGTGAAAGGCCATTAACTCAATCTGGGGTAATGATGAATAGATAAATCTGCGAGATTAGAAAAAGCTGTTAGCGGCAGGCACACATTGCCCCGGTGTTTAAATAAAATCAGTAATGATAAAGCATTTAGTTTGTTTGTTTATTACGATCAGCGGAATGTCGTGGTTAAAGTTAGAAGAAAGAAAATATTCAGGGCCTCTAACTATGACTAGTGAAGAAAATTCGAGGGTAAAGTTGTCTATCTGCGGCTTTAGGCTTTTATTCAGTTGTACCGAAAACCATCAACTTAACAAGATACTCCCTATTGCCTTTAGAGGCACAGAAAACGGTGCCTTTCAAACGGTATCTTCTCAATTCACGCCCTTAAAGCACACATAGACACAGACACACACCAAACGTCCTACATCTCATCAAATGGCGAATTTGAATATGCAAAACAGATACAGTTGCCTTCCTTTTCCAGCTATTTGTAGAAACTCTCAACAAAATTCTTGGTGGCTTATGTTTTATGAGGAGAACGCTTGATAAAAGACGTCCAAAACCAGCAGTAACTGAATGAAGAAAGAAACGAAAGCCAAGCAATGTAATCATCTTGTATGTGTTTGTGCTAATGAAGGAAATTATAGCAGCATCATTCCTGAAAGTGTAAGATTACTTTTAACCATTTAAGCGACGTTCCTGTAATATAGTTACAATGCCAGTCTTATTAAAGACTGAGATCTAAAAATACTGCATCGCCCATATGAATAATAGAGTCTGGCTAAGGTCACTCGCCCATCCTAGATAACACACACATCCAGCCAGGAGAGGCCGTACACCTACAGTCCCACACAGACCCCACCCGACCTGTGGCAGTAATGGCTAGCACCCCGAAAACAGACGCCACTGATGACATCCCGTGAACGGGTTGTCATATAAAAAAAAAAGCCCTTGCCAGAGTTGACCTGGCTAACCTTTACACACTCACACAACACACACACATACACACATCATTCATAAGTTTAAGAGGAATGATAGTAGAGCATGTTCAAGAGATGGGGTCCCCACGAGTGTCCAACTCCCTCCTCGTATAGTGCATATAAGTAAATACAAAATAGGTAATTACATGCGAAGTGACAGTCTAGGGCCACACGTGCAGTGAAAGCATGTATGGGTCTTGGAATGATTATCTCGAACACCTGAAGAAGGAGCTCAGGAGTTTAGATTCGTGGGTATAGCTTGACGTTGACGGCCTTAAATGACCCTGGCAGTCGACAGGGCCAAAACCCAAATAAGCAACCAACGATGAAGGAAAAAGATAAGGAAAAATGCTAAGGAAAAACAGGTAGCAATAACTAATGCATCTAGTTGTAAGCGGTGCTTTGTTCTCTTTTGCAGCTGAAGTTGTGGTTCGAACCGATGAACCAGCAGTTGTTGGTGACGATCGTCAGCGCCGTCGACCTCCCACCTAGGTCTACGGGAGCTCCCAGGAACCCTTACGCCAAGATGTTCCTCCTCCCAGACAGAAGGTGAGGACCCAGCCTGCTGCTCCTGCTGGTGGAGGTGATGGGGATGAGGTGTGAGTGCTGCGGGAGGGGATGGTGTGTGTCTGTGTGTGATGTTGGTAAGGCTGAATGAAGGTGAGTGAATATGAAGGGCTTTGGTGGGAGGTGAGGTTGAAAATGAGGGATACTGATGGTGTTGATGGGAAGGTGAATGAATATGAGGATAGGACAGTGGTTGGTAATGAGGTGATAGTAATGCTAGTGATGGTGACGATAGTGAGGCAGTGTGCTAAGAGTGGTGAAGATGGCAGGATTGTGGAGCATCGCCGATTGTGGGAAGTTGTGGTGGTGTCTGTGGTGTAGGTGGTTGCTAGTGGGAGACGAGCTACCCATCAGAGTGAGGATGGTGGAGAGAGGAGGAGTAGTGGTAAATACTGGGGGTTACAGCTAATGGTATTATTAGCAATTTTGATAATTGCTTTTCTTTCATTTGGTAGTGTAATGATGATAATGACGTAGTGGGGGTATTGGATGACAATGATGTTGTGGATGATGATAATGTAGTGGGTGTATTGGATGATGATAATGTAGTGGGGATATTTCATGATGATAATGTAGTGGGTGTATTGGATGATGATAACGTAGTGGGAATAATGGATTATAATAACGTAGGGGGTGTACTGGATGATGATTTATATAGTGAGGGTGCTGGTAACTGTGGTAAAGATATGAAACAAATAGTGGTCGTGCTACAGAGATATCAATAGGGTAGAATATAAACGGAAATCTTCGTAGTGGTAGAAAATAAGTTAGGAAATACTGTAGTTTGTAATACAAGGGATAATGAATTTTTAGCGCTGCTAATCTAAAAGATATATCAATATTCTCTCTCCATTATATGTCATGTAATTGTCATCAAACCATGACACCAATGGATCACCAAAAATAAGATATGTTTTACAAACGCATCTCTCCTCTCCTCTTCCTCCCTCCCACCCTCAGTGAGAAGTCCAAGCGTCGCACGAAAGCCATTGCCAACAGCTTAGATCCACGGTGGAACCAAACGTTCATATATAGTCCCCTGCGACGTGCCGAGCTCAAGTCCCGCTCTCTGGAGATCACCGTGTGGGATTACGATAGATATGGGGCCAACGACTTCCTCGGGGAGGTGAGTATCCGGCCACAGTTGGCTGTGTTTTCCTGTCGTCTTTCTCAAATATTGATGTTCGGGGGCTGGGGGGAAGGGGGTGTATCCGCACATTGTTGGATGGGTTTTCTTGTCGTCTTTCTTATAAGTATTAAGATGTATGAGAATACAGTTTGTTGTATTTTGTCAGATGTATCGAAATAGAACTGATTAAATTTCGTGGTGTATCCACGCACAGTTTGTTGTGTTTTCATGTCGTTTTCCATAAATATTGATGCTCGGAGCGGATTATGCCCGAACAGTTTGCTGTACTTGGTTGTCATGTTTAAAGACAGTATTGCAGGGAGGTGAGTATCCTTGTAAAGTTTATTTGTCATGTTTCTTAACCATTTATGGCGGAGGATAAGAAATCTTGTGTAGTTTGCTGTAGTTTGTCTTTCTTAAACGTGGATGATGGGAAATGAGAACCAAAGGTTTGATGTATTCTGTCGAATATTTACCTTTTCACACATTTATGCCGCCTTTGTTTTGGTAAGGACTGAAGCATTGTAATGGATCTGTATGATCCAATATATATATATATATATATATATATATATATATATATATATATATATATATATATATAACATATTCCTTTATTAATTCTCTCATTACATTACTTAATACAGAATAACATATGGTTAGAGTAACTGAACACAGTTTTTAATATTTTGATGTGTTTTTCATATATAAATTTCCCACAGTTTATGACAATACCTTATCGACTAAGTTAGTAACACCGTACATGATATGGTGGAGGGACTCCATAGCCAAGCTAAGATAAGGGAGTGCGTGCCTGCGTGCAACTCTGAGAACAGATGTTCTTGGTAAAGGAGTCTTGGTAAGTGTGAATGGCTGAAGACGTAGCAGTATGATTGGGATGATATGTTGTAATATATCACTGTAGGAGAGGAAGGTTGTCATGAGTGATCACATGGGTTATGGGTAAGACTCTGTGGTAAAAAAGAGTATGACACAGATGAATTTAGACTTAAACCAGGAAGTCTGGTAATGTGGAGTAAATTCTGTTTTGACAGCCATGATAGAGAACAGAAACTTTTCCAAGAAAGTTATGGATTGAGTTGCTCTGCCTCACATTTGTCAGTAACAAACTTAAGAGGCCAAAAGAGAAGCGGTCAAAAAAATTTAAAGCTTCAGAAGCGACAGAGACTGGTTCATACAAGCTTCTATAGCCACTTATATTGGGACTCGTAGTATCTGTTAATATGAAACCTACACAAATATCGCCAGGAACAATCTGTTGCATTCTGAGTGTTCTACATGGAGTTGGTAACAGGCGAAAAGTGGGTTTAATAGGAGGATGAGGGTGAAAAATAAGAGAGAGAGAGAGAGAGAGAGAGAGAGAGAGAGAGTTGACGTGTTGACATCTCATCTACTGATTAGATGTGATTAGATGTAGGCGTCTCACGAGCTGTATCGCCTCATGTTGGGTAGTAGGGTGAGGCTGAGCCCGCTAGCCAGTGGGTGTTGTAGTAAGTGGTTCTCAAGTAACCGCAAGGGAGTCCAGAGAGCGTCAGTAGGAAGAGCACACGTGGGGATGACAGGAACAGGATAACAATACAAGAGTCTCACAAACACCTCCAAGACATGCAAGACCAAGCAGGCACGAGGGGGAGGCAGCTACATGGATGAATAGCCCAGGTGTTCGTCAAACTTGTCTCCGTCATATATCAGTAATCAGCTCAAACCTACGAATTGTATGAGGTTTGTGTACCACAGGTAACATCTGTTGGTATGAAGTTTACATTACCCTCCCAACATTAGCTGTAACTTCCTGTCCTTCGATATCGCAACGGCTGCATCCTTTTTGTCATTGAATTACATTTTGGAACAAATGAATAGCGGTCCTGGAAATAGTAGATCTGAAAAGATGGATTCCATTAATTATTAAAAGAAAATAAAGTCAGGGGACGTATTGTGAATTGTTTTAGTCGCCCCCTACTCTGTATCATCGACTGGAGCCCTCGTTTTCTGTGACAGGCTTGTTACTTATTAAAGTCTAAGGAGTCCTCATGCCATATTTAAATAACAATCAAGATAGACTCAAATGATATTACGAATTATTCAGAAATGTTCGATAGAGATATTCTGCAGTTATATACTAACGTTATATCAGACTGTGATCCGTACGAGTAAATATTTTCTGAACTTTTCAGTAATCTTTGCACTCAGTGATTTTCTAATAACTTTCTCACAAACGCACCGAGGCTACATAAGCGCAGAGGCGCTGATAGAGAATGTCCAGAGGAGAGGAACAAAGATGGCAGTAGAATTAAGAGAGATTGTGTTACAGCTTACAAGGAAAAGTTAAAGCCTTTAAAATGGCCCTCCTTGGAAGAGAGAAAATTAAGGGGTGACCTGATTACTAACCCATAAGTTTTTAAAACAGACCGATGACGTAGACAGTGAACAGTTCTTCGATAGAGCAACCAGAGGACGTAACATGTAATTAAGCAAGAGATGGGTTTCCATGACTACAAATGTCTCTCCCAAATAGGTATTCCACACAGACATACCTGCCATACACATACACGTGCAAGCTAGGGGTGTTGCATACATAGGAGTAAAGACATAGTACATATATACAAGTTTAGGAAGATGGGGCAACACGAGTGTACAAATCTCTCTTATCAATACGGAAATAGTAATCACAAATAGTAATCACACACACACACACACATACACGCACACACACACACACACACACACACACACACACACACACACGGGCCTCCTTGGTGTAGTCGTCAACGTCACTGACATTGAGTCAGCACAGGCTAGCCTGGGGTCGGACCCGGAAGGGTTCGAATCCTGGGCGTGGCACTCAGCCTACACCTAGCCCAGGTGTTCATCCTCCCTACCATGCTGGTCGATGTATGGGTACCCGGCTTAGGCTGGGATATGTGTGTGTGTGTTAGTGTGTGTGCATACATACATAAGAATAAAGAGATTGAACATTTTAGAAGGCTAAGAGACGATGCAATACGAGCATGAAACTCTCCTCGTAACATACAAACATTAATTACGTATTATTACAAACACAGTCAACACATTGCAGGACCATTCATGCCCACGATGCTACTACCAGAGTGAAGGAACCCAACAGTTGCTGCTCAGATGCCCCACACTCTCCTCCCATGGACACACACACACACACACACACACGCACACACACACACACACACACGCACACACA
>JAYMFT010223611.1:0-11309 GCA_038088735.1 Panulirus argus | reverse complement strand
TGAACAGTTGCTCCGTTTATACAAGGGATTGATTCGTCCTTGTATGGAGTACTGCTCTCACATTTGGGGTGGTTCTATCTCTGTTTCCTTACTTGACAGAGTTGTGCCGAAAGCGATCCGACTTATAAACTGTCACAGGTTATTTTCCAAACTTGATCAACTCCCTCGCCCTACGCTGCAATGTTGGTTCACTTTCCTTCTTCTACAGGTATTACTTTGGCTTTTGCTCCCGAGAGCTGGCTGCTTGTGTGCCCCCACCACTAGCAAGACCAAGCAATACTTGGCAAGCTGCTGCGTCACATGATTATTGTTTGGCCATCAACGACTCAAGGGTGAGCAGTTTTGATATCTGCTTCTTTCCTACACGTCGAAGCTTTGGAACTCTCTCCCTTCCCATGTGTTTCCCATTAACTATGACCTGGCACATTTCAAAAGACAGGTCTTTCACTTTCCCAAAAATTCGTAAATACTCTCCCTTGTCTTTCTTTTTCCGTTTTATAATTCTCTCTATATTTCAATTAAAGCCCGGCCTTGATGCAGACTTTTTTCCGCAACTGGAACCTGCAACTCTGAAAAAAAATTACCGACGCCACCCTGCCCTAAAGCAAACAGCACAAATGCATGAAGGAAACGAAAAAATATTACATATACATTCTCTTATTTTCCCCTACACTCAATCGCCGCCCCCTGCATCAGCTAGGTAACGCCAGGAAACAGACAAAGAAAGGCTACATCCGCTCACACTCATTCTCTAGCTGTCACGTGTAATACACCGAAACCACAGCTCCCTATCCATATGCAGACCCCACAGACTTTTTCATGATTTACCCTGAACGTTTCATATGTCCTGGTTCAGTCCACTGATTGCACGTTGAGCATAGTATACCACAACGTTCTAATTCACTCTATTCCGTGCACGCTTTTCACCCTCCTGCATGCTCAGGCCCCGATCACTCAAAATCTTTTTCACCCCATCCTTCCACCTCCAATTTGGTCTCACGCTTCTCCTTTCTCCCTCGACTTTTGACACATATCCTCTTGTCATCCTTGCCTCACTAATGCTCTCCATATGTCTAAACCATTTCAACACACCCTCTTCTGCTCTCTCAATCACATACTTTTTATTACCACATATCTGTCTTACACTTTCATTACTTACTTGATCAAACCACCTCACACCACATATTGTCCATAAACATTTCATTTCCAACACATCAACCCCCCTCCGCACAACCCTATCTATAGACCATGCCTCGCAACCATATAATATAGCTGGAACTACTATTCCTTCAACCATACCCATTTCTGCTCTCCGAAATACATTTTTCTCTTTCCAAGCAGTCATCATTGCTCCCAGAACCTTCGCCTCTTCCCCCACCCTATGATTTACTTCCGCTTCCATGGTTCCATTCGCTGCCAATTCCACTCCCAGACATCCAAAACACTTAAATTCATCCATTTTTTTTTTCTCCATTCAAACTTATATCCCAATAAATTTGTCCCTCAACCCTGTTGAATCTAATAGGCTTGATTTTATTCACATTTACTCTCAACTTTCTCCTTTCATACACTTTTCCAAATTCAGTTACCAACTTCTGCAGTTTCTCACTCCAATCAGCCGCCAGTGTTGTATCATCGGCGAACAACAATTGACTCACTTCCCAGGCCCTCGTCTCTCTAACAGACTGCATACTCGCCCCTCTCTCCAAAACTCTTGCATTTACTTCCCTAACCACCTCATCCATAAACAAATTAAACAACCATGGGACATCACACACACTGGGAATTAATCACTCTCCTCTTTTCCTACTCATACCCATGCCTTACACCCTTGATAAAAACTTCTCACTGCTTCTTGCAGTTTACCCCCCCCCCCACATCATACATTCTCAAGACCTACCAAAAAGCGTTTATATCAACCCTATAATATACCTTCTCCAGATCTATAAATGCCACATACAAATCCATCTGCTTTTCTAAAAAATTCTCACATTCTTAAGAGCAATTACCAGATTCACACATCTTCAAACACTTCTAAATCCACACTGCTCCTCCCCATTGTTGATGCTCTGTACATGCCTTTACCCTCTCAATCAATACCCTCCCATACAGTTTTCCAGGAAAACTCAACAAACCTTTGTAGTATGAACACTCACCTTTATCCTCTTTGCCTTTAGACAATAGCACTATACATACATCCCGCCAATCCTCGGACACTTCACCATAATCCATACATACACTGAATATCCTTACCAACAAATCAATAACACAGTCATCCCTTAAGATATTCACCTACAATGCCATCGACACCCGCCGCCTTGCCGCACTTCATCTTCCGCAAAGCTTTCATCACGTCTTCTCTCTTCGCCAAAACACTCTCCATGACTCACTTCGCATACAACCCCGATCAAAAGACCCTACATCTGCCAATGTAATACCAAACACATATGATAATCCTTCAAAATACCCACTTCATCTTATGCTCATTTAATCACGACCTGTGTTCTCAGCCCACCCCCACCTTGCCCCTTTCACCGATGTCCCCATTTGTTTTCTTGCCTTTCGCACATTATCTATCTCCTTCCAAAACATTTTCAATTCTCTCTAAAATTCAATGATACCCTCTCACCCCAGCTCTCTTTTGCCCCCTTTTTCAACCTCTGCGCCTTCCTCTTGACGAATCACGTTGAGGTGGGTCTGTAATGGGAGGATCTTTGTTTCATTTTGAAGGTGTTGAGTACACTCGCACCAAAAAACTCTGCCCCCAGTGTCCTATGTATTTGGAAACGATCACATGTTGGAGACGTGGAGCAACTCGGTATGGTAGGTACGTCTAACTGTGAGCTGCATCCTATAAAGACATAATAACTGCACTGTACAATTCATTTGTCATAGAATAGAATGAGGTTGGATACAATATAACGTTATACGTAAAACCGATGACGATTTGCTGCAATGGTGTTCACAAATTAACTGTAAAAAATACAATGACTTGTAACGTAAGGGTTGAGTTGGCAAAACGGATCATAGTGTATACTTTGCTGAGCTGAGGTGACACACGCAGGCTCGAAAAAAAATTCTGTTAACTTGCAATGCAAGTAACTTCGAATGACTTACTTCGTCAGATGATTATACAATTACAGTGATCTACTTCAAATCAGGTAGCATCACTCACACGACAGCCAAGCGGTGTTTCTAATGACTACATAACGGAGGCTCAAAGAGACGACGGACTGACTACTCATCCCCCCCCCCCACACACACACACTTCCGGGCTGTTCATACCAGCTGCCTGATTCCGTATTTCTCCCAAACAATCTCGAGGGCATTACACATATTTCAGCAGTATTTCAGCACATTGCACTCAATCAGCGGTAACAATGTGATCCAGCTGTTCCAATATATGCATACTTCTTAGTATATTTCAATGCCAATGTCAACAGGACCTCGGTTATTACGAACCAATGCTGATAGTAGCCCACTTTTGGTATCATTATTAATACAGTTTCAACACTACACATCATTTTGACGGTTGTGTTACCACCCACAGATAGTGTAAGAGCAATATCATATTTTCTTTTTAGCCCTACCATATCGTGCTGTAATTTTTACCCGGCAACTAACATTTGTCCATGTCGTCTGGCAGTGCATGGCTGCGTGCTTAAAGTATCCAGTGTGATGTGTGGTAAATAAGTTTTGCCTGAACAATGTCAGCAGCAGTTATACCCACTGAATGACTGTCATTCATATAATTGCCTCTACATTAACATTATCATATTACTCTCCTGTCGATGATGGACACAATCCAAACGCCAGAAACGAGCAACTGTTCTAACTGGCAACTGTCACCTAGGATAGCAGGCCTACCAACACACGCTAAGCATCATACATACTGATCAGGATTGTTCGTCCGTTGTTTCATATTGCATGAACGATAAAAAGGGAAGAGACTTTTTGGTGCGAGTGTACATATAGTGTTTTACACAGGTAAATATAGACCAGTTACTTTCATTTATATTTCTCTACCTATGAGTTGGTATCAATCAAAAGAGATATTAATCCCAAACATGAATATGTTAATTTATGAATTTTCAAGAAAGGAGGAGCAGTTCACTGTGAATCTTCGCTTTACCATCCTTGCCCTGTGCTGAGTATTCGTTCTCATGCCTAGTTTATCGAAGGGGACGTAGCTCATCCGTATCGTATATCACATACTAATTACGTGCCACACTTCTTAAGTATCACATGCCACACTTCTTATGTATCACGGGCCACACTTCTCAAGTATCGACCCACATAGATATCAGAGGCTGTAGGATTGTAGGTGCAGGTTACGTGACGTGCTCCTCTTTTGCATCATGTGACGGGCGGTATGGCAGCAATACATGGCAGTGTGGGGGGCGTCGCCTGTGAGCGGGGACGCGTTGACACCACAGAGGGGAGGTGCTGGCGTAACGCTCGGGTTCCTCTCCACACTCTCTCGCCCCCTCCATCCCCCTCTCCTTCCACCACAGCTCGGATGACCGTCGCTGTTGTTTCATTCACCCGAACCAACGACATACGATGCTTCGGTTTGTTTCTTGCAGGCGAGCTATCACAGCGAATTGGTTACTTACAGGTGATGCATTATGCTTCTCAAAGGGCATTACCGAGTCCAACAGAGACGGCACATATTCTCCTACGACGAATCAGTCGAGATTTAGTCGCTACGAAAACGAATTCGGAACAGCTCGAATCACGACGAGCTCTGTAAACCTCCACACGACGCACACAGCCGTTTGGTCACATGGCTCAGCTTGCATAAAAGCTGGTCGAATAGTCGGGGTGCCCCCAGACCCCACCCTCCTTCAACCTCTCGTGTGACACAGGGTATGGAGAGAGCTTCAGAGCCCAACGAGGGCCCAGTGTTTAGTGATCTGCTGTGCCACCAGTAGTGTTCCCCCAAGTCCATGTACTCCCGCACCACGAAAAGTGGGGGATTTTAGTAGTATTCTGTGCTCTTTCAGGACACTAAGCTTTGATGAGGAGACCCTGTGAGTTTCTGTGATTCGCATGTGTTCATTTACACAGGATTTTTCGTCAACCTAGGTGATTCCTGTCCTAGCAGTAGTTTTTTTTTTATTATTATTCATTAAGGTGTTAAAGTGTGATTTCTCATCTCTTTTTTTTTTTCTCTAATAGATTATGTAAATCTTGCAGGAGATCAAGAGAAAGGTGCAGTGGCTGAAGAAACAGGGCAAATGAGAGTTGGGATGAGCGATTATCAGTAGATTTAAGGGAATATAAGATGACTTGGGAAGGAGGTTAATAGCGTGAGGAATACAAGAGAACCAATGGGAACATCAGTGAACGGGGCAAATGTGGTAGTGGTAGCGGGTTGTGATGAGGTGAGGATGAGATGGAATAAGTATTTTGAAGAATTGTTGAATGTGTTTGATGATATAGTGGCAGATGTAGGATGTTTACATCGGGGAGGTATGTAACGTGAGAGAGTCATGGAAAGAGGTTTGGTGAAGAGAGAAGAGGTGGTGAATGCCTTGAGTAAGATGAAATGTGGCAAGGCGGCTAGAATTGATGGTACTGCAGCTGAATTTCTTAAGAAAGGAGAATGACTGTCTTGTTGATCGGTTCGTTTGGATTTTCAGTGTACAGTAAGTATGGATCATGGTGAGAAGCCTGAGGATTGGTGGGATGCATGTATGTATAGTGCCTCTGTATGAAGGCGAGAGGGACAAAGGTGAGCGTTCGAACTACAGAGGTATACGTTTGTTGAGTGCACCTGATAAGTTGTATGCGAAAGCGGTGCTTAAGTGTGTGAAGGCATTTACAAAACATCAGACTGGGTAAGAATGATATGGTTTAGGATCGGTAGAGGATGAGTGGATCAGATGTTTGCTTTAAAGAATGCATGTAAGAAATACAAAGGGAAACAGAAGGATTTGTATTTGGCATTTGTGGATCTGAGAAAGGACATGATAAGGTTGAAAGAGATGCCTTGTGGAAGGTCTTACGAATGTATGGTATGGGAGGAAAACTGCTGGAAGCAGTGGAGAGTTTTTTTAATCAGCAGTGTAAGTCGTATTTGCGAGCAGGAAGAAGAGGACTGTGAGTTGTTCCAGGCGAAGGTTGGTCTGCGACAGGGGTGCGTGTAGATTATCTTCTACACATTAATGATAGATTTATCTAAGATTTACCATTCGGATTTTAATCATCCCATTACATATCAGTCAAGCAGATTTCAGGATATAGGTTTTAAGGTATCATAGATTCAATGAAAATATTTTTCCATATTTTTCTCCTATAGCATAGACAGGCTTGCTGGGTTTGACCACACTGTTTTCATAAGTGTCCATCCCATCCCTTATAGTACACACCCGATATGCAGGAGGGGAACAAAGTTCAAAGTTTGTGTTACAAGATGTGTCAGTTATGTTTCCCTTCAGTAACACAAGTTACTGTACATTTTCGGTGGACAGAGGGAGCGTGAGGAATGGATGTGGTCGTGACCATCTTGATGGTAGCGGCGGCGGCTCTCCTTGTGCCCTCGCCAGCAGCAGCCGTTCTGGACGACAGGTAACTACGATATTTACAAAATTATGATACTCTTACTTTCTAGCTGGAATGTATGATTTTTTCTCTTCTACGTTGGAGGCTCCAGGTACGGACAAAGTCCACTTCAAGGAAGGGAAACAGAAGAGATAAGGGAAAATATTTACGAATTTTGGTGGAAGTGAAAAAACATGTCTTTTGAATGTGCCAGGACATAGACTGAAAGAGGCGGAAGGAGGGGGGGGGGGGCTGTTGACTTTCATCACATCTACCGATCCTCATTTCCCAATTTGCATTCCAAATGAGATTGTTTAATTCCTTGTGGTTCTACCTGATTACATCACTTAACTGAGTTTTTTTCATCAACTAGGTCAATGAGGCTATAAGCCTCATTGACCTCGTAATCATACTTAAGCATAATTGTATAACTACTTGATTACAAATTTTTGATTTGTAATGTGGTGGCTGGTCTTACTTTGTGTGGGCTGAGGTGTCTCTGTGGTTGCCGTAGGGATGGTGGGTGTGAGTAGCGTAGTGAGTGTTCCTCTAGATGAAAAAGCTGTGAATGTTGATAACTGGGTTATGGCCATGGCTGCTATGTACCATGTCCTTACATCTATGTAAGTATGGACACATACACACACACCTAGCCTACCCGTTTATCAACCAGCCCAGAGAGAGTTTGAACACCTGGGTTGGGTGTAGGCCGACTGCCATCTCAGGATTCGACCCCAGGCTGGCCTGTGCTGATTCATGGTCAGTAATGCTAACCAATACATCATGGAGGTGTGTGTGTGTGTGTGTGTGTGTGTGTGTGACCGGTAGTGGAGGGGAGGCTAAGGTGTGGTTATACCCGGTAAGTAGCTGGGCATGTTAGGTACATACGTAAGGTAGTGGTGATTACATCAGTGCTGTAACTGGCTTAAGATCGAAGGAAGTGGCATGACTGTGGAACGTGTATTGCTTATGGGTTTGCGGTTGTGGTAGGCGAGACAGTGATAAGACTCCCGTGGGTGTATGTGGTTGTGGTGAATGGGGTACTGTGGCATATGGTTAAGGTATGGTACATGGTACATACACATGTGATTGTGTTGGATGTTTGCTTATCATTGTGCATGTATAAACAACCTAGTGGCACAAATGTGATGGTTGGTGGATGTGTTACAGCTCTGCGTTGGCACAGACTGTGGCAAAGTATTTGACTGTGTTGTGTGGTGTGGGAAGGTGGGTGGGTGTGTGTGAAACCTCTGGATGGAATTAGTATATGCGGTGTGTGGTCGAGGATTATGTGGTGCGAGTTGAACACCAAATAGCAAAGACTGAGTAATCACTTCATATCTGACCAGCTGCCAATCCTCTTGGTCCTTCTGTATACACAGGCCTCGGGTTCGGTGCGAGTCAGGCCACCTTCGGCTGGAGAGTGGCTCGGGCAAGAACATCACCCTTTCCTCCCGAGGCTCCGGAGCCGTCGTGATCAACGGCGTGGACGTGGCCGGGTCCTTGTCTCTGGTGAGTACCATGTCGGTGCGCCGGCGTAGCTGTATCGATGGCACATGTGCCTTCAACTATTAGGACTCTTGTCTTCGCATTGACCAACACGATCTACGTTTCGCCGGAGGTTCACGAACATACCTTTATCAGACCCTTTCATAAACACATGCAGAAAATGTGATAGATCTTACGTCATCCTGAATAACGTGTATTGTAGAACAGGTACACTACAGACAAATAATGACAAAAGGAAAGAAATCTATTGAATACATGGTCACAGGTAAAGAAAGAAACGATGTGTATATTCTTTTTCATATCTCTGTTTATTTCCGTATTTCATCAGAGCCTAAGAGCTGTATATAATCCACAAAGCGTCATCGAGTAAAGTGGATTCAGGCAGGTGTTTTTTGAACGTGTAAACATTCTTAACAAGACGTTGTGTCGTGATTCCATCATGCACGCAACACAGTGCCACTTAGATCACCCCAAGGTGGGTCAAGTACAGACCAAAGAAAATGCTTGCTTTTGCAAGAAGTCGTATTCAGTAATCCACGGGCGAAACTAGCGATGAAATGTTACCAGTATGAAACTAAGAATGCTGGTGATGAAGGGGGTGACTTGGAAGGCAGCAGTGATCGCGCAGATTCAGTATTATTTCTTCTCTGATCTCTTGAATTTCTCTGGGCTCTCTTCATCCGGACAATTTTCCTTGGAAGTTATTCTGAAAGAGAAATGGCAATAATTACTGTCAATGGGGGAGGTCATCTCTCGTAGGTCACTGGGTATCTTCACTACGCCAACGACACTAATTGGTCTTTAATGATCTAGTTCCTAAAGGGAGTGGTCAAGCTGCTACTTTCGCAACACACATACCCCTTCGGGGTCATAGGCCTTTGACCTAAGCCTTTGAAGATCAGTTCAAAGGCCATTCTCACTACACCCTTGTCTTCACTATTTCTTAGAAGTTATTAGAGAGAGAGAGAGAAAGGGATTGTAAGTGTGTGTTTGCGTGCGGGGGTATGTGTGTATGCCTGTCTGATTAACAGGAAAATTTTTCCATGTCGAATCTCTTAGATATATGACTGAATTTATGTTCATTCATGTCTGTCCGTGTGATTGTGCATAAGTTACATTGGCGTGTGTGTGTGTATGTGTGTGTGTGTGTGTGTGTAATTATCTTATTTGTGTTGAATGGCGAGGAAGTTTTACACTCGTAGGGCCCCCAAATCTTGACCTCTGAAGACAGTCAATTAAGACTTTGTCTTCCCCAGCAAACCACCCTCATTACATGTACACCAAATAACTCTTGACGCCTTTTCTATCCAGCTTTTCGTGGACTCTGGTTACCCCGATATGGCATCTCTTGAAGTATTGTTCGACACCAACATCGTCCAGTTGATATATAAATCTTTGAGGTTATAGCAAGTCACTCCTTTCTCTTCCCTCCTCACTGGTGGACACCTTTCGTAGCCCCTCAAGCTGTTTTATCTTAATCCAGACACCAGGTACCTTGGTCGCTCTTCTCTACACTCTTCCCGTCAAGCAAAATCCATATTTGGTCTGGTATATGTTGTGTAAAGTTCACCAGACGTTTTCCTTATCCATATCAACGAATGCAGTTTTGATATTTGGTGTGAGTCAGTCTATACCTCTTTCGTAAGTCTTCTGCTGTCCACCTATGGCGATAGAAAAGGCGCAGAGTCGACCTCTTTAGCCTCTTCCAATCATAGAATCATGAAATATAATCCCACCTTAGGTAGCAGTCACGGCAAGGCCCTCTCACCGAGTCCCATCCTCATCACAAGGCAGTCTCGAATCGAATCTCATTTATCCATGCATCAGACCATCTCTGAGGTTCTTGCAAGGTTCCCTCCCCCCCTTCCCCTTGTTGAGTTGTTGCAGAACGCCGTGACTCCTCGTATCACAACCTTAGCATAAGCTACGGCTGCTTGTTTAGGTAAAGACCCAAGTTCGTTAGGCAAGTCATTTGCATAAGCCAAGAACAGCGGTGCGGTCAAGGGCAAACCTTGCAGCACGCCACTTGTGACACCCCAACCCACCCCTTTCTGAAACTGTGTCTCTTGCATGCGTCCAGCTTTCCTCTCCACGAGGGTAATATGCCCAGTGAAAGAATCTTACCCATATTCCAACCCGTTGCTCTGGCTTCTTGATAAACTCCCCGAAGGGGAATATAGTGTCAAAGGCTTTCCATTGCAGTCTACGAACCCACCGTCTTTGATCTGCGATAGAGCTCACCCTGTCACAGAAGTCTAAAAAGCCAGACCCGTGCCGTTTTTCTACCTAGTCCGGTAGTCTCTCCTTTGCAACAAGTGGTTCATTTGTTTTGTGATTTATCTTTTACAGTGTTTTTCATACCTCATTTGTTAACGGGAGTGAATTGTAGTTGAGCGAAATTACGTTATCAGCTTTCTTAAACATCGGCACGATATTCGCAATCTCCCACAGCTTTGGCACTGTCTCTTCCTCTAGTGACCTACTGAACAGGATTTCGAATTGCCAACTAAGGACCTTCCGCACATTACATCGGATCATATGAGGAATCATCACCATTAGGACCATGATCCAAATATGGGTCAGTTTGTTTTAATGGCCTGACGACATAACTTCTTTATAATTCACTATGCCCTCCAGAACTCTCCCCCCTCTCGCCTTGTTAACGCTGTGTGTGTGTGTGTGTGTGTGTGTGTGTGTGATCATAACTGACCAATTTGCTGCAACGATGAAGGCTCGAAGTGTTGCTGATGGTCGATGTGTGTCGGTCTACTCCGCGGCTTCTTCCGCCTCCTTCTCTTCAGCCTTATCATCAGTGTCCTCTTCATCATCCTCTCCCTCTTCCTCCTCCTCCTCAGCTTCGTCCTCATCTTCGTCTTCCTCGTCTTCTTCACCCTCCGTGTCGCTGTCACTTTACAAGATATGGAAAGGGATCTTAGAATCATGCAATCTAATGGGGTTGGGAGGGGTCATTGTTCCCGAATTCGTTTTGACACAAGAGAGAGAGAATAATGTGTCACAAATAAATGAAAATGAATTCACCTTGAATCTGCTTCTTCATCAGCTTCTTCTTCCTGTGCGTCAGCATCCCTGAAAAAAAAAAAGGACAGGGATATATCCAATGCATAAAGAGACTTTACAGTGAGCCAAAAAAGTCATAAGGCAAAGCCACATCTCCAAAGTTTGTGAAGAATTTAAATCAGGTGCCTTATATATATATATATATATATATATATATATATATATATATATATATA